>RQTK01001015.1:36593-58205 GCA_003991915.1 Elysia chlorotica | reverse complement strand
TATTATTATTATCGTTTGCTGTTGTTTCATGGTTTTGGAAAAACAACTTTTAATTCAGCTATTTACTTTAAAAAACATAATTAAATTAGTGCTTGTTTTATAGTTATACGAATCGTGGTGTTTTACTTCTCCATCTAGAAATGGCTGGATTTTTTTGTTTTTTCCCTATGATCTTTCATATAACTTATGGGCATGTCGCATCTGATATAAAGCTTCCGATCTATGTGCCACACTGCCTAGTTATCAAAACAGATATTTTTAATTGCTTGATTATTATATTTATAAAGAAGAGAATCAATACAACTCGATCATAAACGAGGGAATCTAGGGAACTGTATAATACTTAAAGACTAAAATTAAAAATAATGCTCTTTCTTTTCGAGATATTTTGACATTTTTCACTGAACCTGTTCTTTCTATCTTTACGACTTTGTCTCGTCCTAAGAAATGAAAAAAACTCGCGAGTTAAAACTCAACCGGTATCCCTGATTGCTTTAACCTAAATTTAATACTGGAAAGAAAAAAAAAGACATCGATCTTTCTAAGAATGCGTAATTGTGTACCTGATGAAGCAGAGAGTACGCATACGCCCAAAGAAATGGGACAGCATCCCTTACTTTAAGCATTACTAATGGAGTCTATTCAGCCCAGAAAGATACCATCAATAAGGGGAAAAAAGATGTGAATTCGCGTCGAGCTTGAGGGCAGCTGAGACAAGAAGACTCTAAACTGAAGGTTGCAGTTTTAAAACGCAGTGAATGCATTACACTGTAGTGGAATTTTTTCAGACGCCACGGTTGTAAAAAAAAATTTGGTCCCTGCCGGTTTGGTCGGTGTCAGTATGTGATTGTTTCAGACAGAAGTCATGGTATTCCAGCTATTGTCAGACTGGGTAAGTCTTCAAACCCATCGTGTTGGGTCCTCATTGTAAACCTAGCAAATATTCAAATGGTAGAGACTTTCTATCCTGCAAAGAACAAAAAACATAGTTTATTATAATTATATGTTGATGTTTGCCACAATCACACACACACACACACTCACACACACAAGCATACAAGCATCGTTTAAAAATCTTGACACGTTGAACGAAGGGCATCACAGTCAAGAAGGCAACTTCAACGTTGTTCGCCTTCTCTACTTCTATGAAACTCATTTATTTTAAAGAGTGCAATTTTCCGCCGTACACACAAATCACGAGATAGGCACTAGTGTTGCTACACTTGATATTTAAAGGCAGCGCTAATGCTTTTAACCCGGTATCTTGGGTGCAGCTGAGCAGATCGAACGTGGAGTGTTTTCGAAGTGATTTAAGTGACGCTGTCTGTACCCGAGAAAATTGCGATTTTTCTCAGCTCTCAATAGCTCTGACATTTACTGATGCTTCTGTTTCCCCACTCGCCCAAAGTTTCTCTGTAGGACATTCACGTTTGAGAAAAAAAGCTTTACTCACATTTGACACTGCGGCAACAATAATGTATAAATGTATCGAGATAACTCTCTTCATTCAGTACAAGCAAGACACTCCGATAAAAAATTCGTTCATAAGTCGTGAACAGTAGGAGCAGTTAGCAAGCATTATCATAATGATACATTTTAACTCAGGTGTGCTTTTTTAAGGGAAGGGTTTTGTACACAATGAATGTCGAGTACGTATTTTTCGTGATATATCATGTCCATAAAGCACACGGAAAAGTGTCTGCTGCTTTTCCCGTGTGCATAATATGAGTTTTCCGGTAAACCTTGAGACCGTTATCCTTAGAATAGACGATATTGAACCGCGATTCTGTGATTGTATACTGTCTAAATTAATACAATTAAAATATCATCACAAAGGAGGGAAGATCAGATATACACCAGTACAAGGATATAAATTTATCAAAAGGGGAAAGGTTGGAGAGTTAATCATATTGTTCTGATATAGAATGAGGAAGCTACGAGCCAACAATAATAAGACAAATATACTGCACTCATTAGAGGCTTGGAGCTGGAGTTACCCCTTAGCTTGGTCAGGTTATTCCCCCCTTGAGCAGGTGAGTTCACCTTTGCCAGCGATGAGAGGGCAGGTCTAACACCCTTGAACGTTGCACTCTGTCCCACGGAGGTTAGCGTTGCAGTTTGCACTAATTGGCGCAGGGGAGAGTTTTGGTCTGAGACTGTTGGCAACGGTTGTGTTCCTTGGCTTAACAAAACCCACCCGAATTAATCATTGCATGGATACAATAAAAAAGCTTCTGGTTAAATAACAGTCACGGAGCTTGTTTCATTTTTTATGTTGCTATTCCTTTGAAAAACTTTTTTTTCTTTTTGTTTGCTTTTTTGTTTATCATCTAAACTACGTTTGTCAATATATAGTGTACAAGTGCTGAACTGCTTGTTTCCTCTCTGTTACACTGCGTACCCCCCCCCCCCCCTTTCCGAAAACAACAACAACAACAATAACAACAATAACAACAGCAAAAACAAAGAACAACCACTAGTCCATTCAGTTATTTCAACGTTATTGCCAGGTAAATCACAGCTATTAAAAAAACAAATAACGGAGATTCACTGAACGCCCTCCAGAGAGAACACATGGAGGCAAAAAAGTAAAAACAACAACAACAACGCTTTTTAGCGAACGTTTGAGCTTTGTATTTATGGGGCTGTCTGATAACACCCGGCTTGCCATATTAGTTCACTTGAGTTGGTTGCTTCACATTCAACTCCGCTCAAGATAGACTATATTGTGAACGAGTCTTGAGACTTATGTCTGACAATTTCAAGTGCTGCCAATCAGAGACAGTGCAGGGATACCTGGACTCCTGTCACAGCCGGTCACACTATACTGACACCAACGGGCTTGACACGTCGTTGGATTCGACCAGATTGGATGATAAATGAATGATTAATTATATCACGCTGCAGGCTGAATCTAATCTGACTTCCTTAGATAAAATAAATCAATAACCTTTCCAGCGGCTCAACAAAGATTGCAAGTGCCTATGAAATGTCCATCATGGTTGAAAAACAGGATAAGAAAGTATTTCCCTAAGGATGTCGATAACTTTTGCATGTCCGATACGTTCCTGGCAGAAACAAACCCGGATGGTGAGGAGGAAAAAATCAGATATAGAAGACAAAGTAAGACAGAGAAGAGAAAGTAAGGCAGAGAAGTCAATAAAAGGTGGCGACTAGCTAGTCTCATGTAGTTTTAGTTGAAAAACATTGATTTTCCGATAATCTTTATTTCGAAAAAGTGTAAGCTTTTTAATTCAATTTGATTTTCATAAACCTTTTGCCAATAAACACAAAAAGGGTGCATTTAACTCTAAAATCAACAGAATCAGAAAAATGCGGCGGTTATGGTGATATTTACACATATCTCTGAGACAAACTCACAAGAAGCTCAGAGAATTGGGGTGTCCATCGCATGTCAGCACTCAGCAGAGAAAATTAATGGTTATATCATGCCCATGCTGTCTCTATCCTGAACATTATTTTCAAATCAAATTTCTCTAAAAATGGGCTTATGATCATTATACCAAGGATATTATTAATTTAAAGGATAAACAAAATGTGTAATTTCAAAATAAAGAACGAGTCATGACCATTGTAGGAAAATTTCCAAAACCTTGCATCAATGGATGTTTATTATGTACTGTTTAAAAGATTGAGATTTTTAGCTTTTGCTTTTTTTCCCACCTAAGGAATTTGATGAAAAGCCTATGATAGAATATCTGGTGAAATCAAAATTTATCGTTAATGATGTTCACACCTAAGCATTGATATTTAACATATGAAACAAGTTATAATTTTTGGGAGGCACGGCACGGTATAAACAAACGGTATAAATAAGTCTTGCAGTTATCAACGTTATCCGATTTGCATTGAATCGCCTCCTTGTCTTAGAGACTTTTATATAAGATACTTTTAAATAATCAAGAATCTCAACTTGTTTCTGTTACATGTTATATTATGGTTTTTCCCTAATTTTTTTTACGATTATCGTGATTGACGACATAGGTTAAGGGAAGTTCTACCACAAACCCATCAAACGCGTCAAGAACAGAACTAGAAAATATCCCGCACTGCCGGCATCCAAACGAACGCAATGAGTTCAACTTGACTAGTTGGTTTCTGAACCTCCAAAGTCAACAACCGGGCTATATCGCTGACGTGCCTCAAGACTATCGTCTGACAATTGAACCTCCTGCGACACAAAGGGAGAGCGGGGATGTGAGGACTCTCTCAGGCGGTCACATTAAACAGGCACCTACCCAACCACTGGGGAACCAGACAGTCTGATGGTGGTTCGAATCATTGACTGAGGAGCTCAACTATACAATTTTAAAATAAACAAGGTACAAACTAGTAGTATTTGTGCCATACGTGAAACCTACAGATCAAGATTAATTTACACTATTACATGTGTGTGTCTGTCGCGTGACCCTTTACCTCTATACCATTAGCCTTAACATTGTCAATACAACCTGGACTTTTTTTTACAACAACCGGCAAAATAATTTGAAAATGTCTTTATAATAACGACAAACTGTTTTTGATCACGAAGTTCTGTTCAGTTTAAAAAGTGTACAATTTTACAAATTAAAAAACGTATATGGGTTATAGAAGCTGGATTCTGTTTTGCTCCAATTTAATCTGATGACTTCGGTATTAAAAGCTTCCGTGTCTACCTATAAAAATCAAAGAAACATTAACATTAGATAAAGGCTAACAGGGTTTAGAACAGAAAACGAAAGACTTGAAAAAATCAATTTTCTCTCCCATTAGAATGAGACAATCGTCGATGGAATAGCAGTTCGCATTATTATAGTTTCTTTAGAACGCGCTTGTGTGCTTAAACTAACTGAAAAAACAACTTTCCATTACTGCCAGGTTCTTATAGACATATTTATTGATGAAGAGAGCTGGGTGTTGTCAAAACACATAATTTCAAAGCAAAGTGCAAAGTGAACATTATATAAAACTAGCGACTTTATTGAAAAACACACTAGTATATCATGGGCCATAGAGGATGTCGCACAATATGTTCGCAAGATGGGAAATATAATATATATTATATGATTACAGTTGAAAAAGAGTAGAAATGGCTCGTTACTTACATTATCAGATTCTGTAATAATTGTGTGCTTTCTTTCCAAAGTTTAATACATGTACATTGTAATAACTATCTTGTTTCAGGTTTGTAGCTTTCACTTGCTCTTTCTAGAGACATTCAGTATGATTCACTTTATACTCAGGATGCCCTCACATGTTTTTCTGGCTTTTGCGTCTTGTGCTGTTTTCTTCTTCATCATTTGACAGCTTGGCGTAGTTTGATGAGTTCACTCGTATAGAGTTCTTGCTTTCAATCAATTTTTAAAAGGCCAATCGGGAGCACTTGTAGCTTGATCTACCATGTCGGCAAATGTGATAAGGGTTCTATTTATTTAAAGTGCTATCGTCGAATTAAATGCATAATGTGAAGCATTACTTTTGGCGAAAAAATTACCCTGAACTTGTTTCTTTCAAAACCCGTTAAAGCATGCCGGAACAACGATTGGCTACCTTTTTTCTTCATCAATGCCAACTAGTATCTCCAAAGCTAAAAACGCGCATCTAATGGCTGAGTTGAGTTGAGTTGAGTTGGTTTTAACGTCCAACATCAGCACTATATACGCTATATTGTGAACGGTCCCCAAGACGGACGTCTGACAATTGTAATGCTGCCACACACGAGACAGGGCTTGGATACTATGACTCCTGTCTCAGCAAGTCACATTATACTAACACCGACCCAACGAGTAGGGAACGCAACCGCCAAGATTCGAACTCGGGACCTTTTGCGTCGGAAGCCGATGTTCTACCCCTGGGCCACCGCGCCTACCGCGCATCTATTGGCATCAGATAATTCTCCAGTAGATTTGTCGATTTTAAAAGCTAATACACTACCGTGTAGATGGTCGTGTTTGATAGGTGAAAACAATGAAGGGCCTACTCAGAATATGGATCAAGAGAGCCCAATACTGTGGAGGATCCAACAGGGACTTCCACTGCCAGCACGCCTCAATGCCCATCCGATATCTAGCAAAACAAACGCCCACAGCACTCTGTTGAAATGACATGACGTGGGTCTTTCCGAAGCCACAGTAGGCTATTGATTGTAATTTGTAAAGAGAAAAAAAAAAAAAAAGAATTACAAAAAAATAAAATAAAAAAGAATAAAAAGACATCCAGCATTCATGTCTCGGGCGTTCTTTTCGATCGTCGATAAAATGGATCTTGTTGTTTCTGATTGCACTGCTAATCAGTCACGATATTTGTATCTGACGTTTTATGTTTCATTAATTGACATCTTGATTGACCATGCACTGTGAACTCCTTACACTGTGAAATAGGACTTTACTTTGATAATCGTCAACCTAGTAGTTTTTTCTGTTCTTTAAAGGGCGTAATGTACATACTTTACTATCTTCAAGTCGATAAATTTATGTCATAAGAATTAATTTAATCTTTTGTTCCAACAACTTAGCTATGCGAACCCCGCTAATGAGATGATAAATTTAATTATTATTACTCCCCTTTTTGTGTGTGAATTCCAAACTAAAACGTTCATACCTTTTCTTTAATTATTTAGCGCACTTGTATTAAGAATTAAGTAACATATCCATGTACTTACACTAATACACGAATACACCAACAGTTATCCAAAAGCTTGAGCTGAGATTCCCTTAGTAAAGGGAACAAAATTAGATCCATTGAAGTGCCACTGCATTCAGATTTTCCACAGGCCGCCTGAATATTTAGGGTCAACACCCGGCAAATTAACTGAATAAACAAAGACACGCATGATTCAACACACTGCCAATGGCTTTATTACCATGGATCCACATAGCTTTCCAACTAGCCGTGTTATTATACACGGATAGGTTCACAAAGTCCCATCTCACCAGTCAGACTCAGCTCGTTGTTGTTTTTTATTACGCCTTTTTGATGCCAGCATCTCTTCTAATCGATATGACAGAGCATATTGCACAGATCTCATTATATTCACATCAGTATGGTCAAAATAAGTGAATATTGAAAAGCGCCAAGTTGGAAGTCAAGCGCTGATGGTGGGAGAACAAAAAAGAGAGAAAATGAGAGCGGGAGAAGGAAAGAGATAGTGAGAGAGAGCGAGAGAGAGAGAGCGAGATTGAGAGAGAGAGAGAGAGGGGGGAGGGGAGAAAAAGACAGACAGACAGGCATACAGACAGACAGACAGACAGGCAAACATACAAACTGGCATTGAGACAGAGAGATAGAGAAAAAGAGATAAAGAATATTACTATTATTCGAAATGATTACTTTGAAGAATTTACCTTCGGCAATTTAGAAGAACTAAATCGGCACAACATACGTTTATATGTATGTTTTGACATTTTACACGAGTAAGATAACTTTTGAGTTTTGAATTTCAATTATTCGGTCGATTTTTCATGGTTTCCTTTACTCTACTCTTATATATTTACTTTTGTTTTCTTTTAACTTTTTTTAAAATTATTTCATGGGGGACATGTGTTTATACCTTACCATGTTGTTGTCGACCGCATATTTTTCACTTTACCTTAAATTTATTGTTAAAAAGATCTCACTTTTAAAAACCTTTCAGTCGTGAGGTAGTGCTAGTAGTTGAGATAGTTGAGTTGGTTTAACGTCCAACTACAGCACTATATAGGCTTTATTGTCGACGTACCCCAAGACTGACGTCTGACAATTTTATAAGCTGCATCACACGAGATAGAGTTGGAATACCATGACTCCTGTCCAGCCGGTCAGTAAACTGACACCAGTAGGGGGCAAAATAGAGAGACAGACAGACAGACAGACAGACAGACAGACAGACAGACAGACAAAGACAGAGAGATAGAGAGATAGAGAAAAAGAGAGATAAAGAATATTACTATTATTAGAAATGATTACTTTGAAGAATGTACCTTCGGCAATTTGGAAGAACTAAATCGGCAACACATACTTTTATATGTATGTTTTGACATTTTACACGAATAAGATAACTTGGAGAATTATGAGTTTTGAATTTGAATTATTCGGTCCATTTTTCATAGTTTCCTTTACTCTACTCTTTTACTTTTGTTTTCTTTTAACTTTTAAAAAAATTTCATGGGGACATGTGTTTATACCTTACCATGTTGTTGTCGACGCATATTTTTCACTTTACCTTAAATTTATTGTTAAAAAGATCACATTTTTAAAAATCTTTCAGTCGTGAGGTAGTACTAGTAGTTGAGATAGTTGAGTTGGTCCAACTACAGTACTATATAGGCTTTATTGTCGACGGACCCCAAGACTGATGTCTGACAATTTTATAAGCTGCCTCACACGAGATAGAGTTGGAATAACATGACCCCTGTCTCAGCCTCTTACGTCAGAAGCCGATGTTCTACCCCATATCTACCACGCCCACCCCTCCCAGTCATGAGATAATCTTTTCCATTCATTTGGATAACAATATTGAAATGAAAACACCTAATTGTATATAATTTGCGCTGCCGCTTATCAAAGTGAAGACTACGTTATAATTTGTGTTAGTTAGCGTTAATAGTTTCAATGGATTCCCAGCATGTGTTGAAATAAATCAAAAGTATAACATATACAATGGCCGTCTTTATAGCTTTGCATAGTTTCCCTTGCTTCGTCTTAATGTGCGGTGATCTGATGAAAGGCAAATTTGATAGGAATATCTTTAATCTCCGTAATCACAAAATATGGGTCTCTTTTCTCATTGTACTGAAGTCGCATGTACTTTTTACGTAGAGCAATTGAAAAGAGTGGATTGGCCTCATGAAAAAAAAAGAAAACTACATTTTTTCAATGTGAAAATCAGAAATAAAAATCGATTCATTTATATTTAATTAAATCTACAACCTGGAGATAAAAGATTTTGCGTAAAACTCGAGAGAAATCCAGACGCATATTATTTCCATCGCGTTATTACTGTTGACAATAATAAACCCTACCAGGGTTTGTCTCATATTATCTGTTGGAGTGATGGATATGAGATCTGAGTATGTGTGAAGCATTTGCTTTGAAAACTTATTTGCCTCTCGTTCTCAAGTGTTGTTGTATTCAGAGTGGAGATGTCTTGTAGTGAGCACACATGTTCTTGCCTTAACTAGGCGATTGTGAGTGCTTTATCGAAGTCTATATCAGCAGTACTTACAGTTCCAATCGCTCTCTCTCTCTCTCTCTCTCTCTCTCTCTCTCTCTCTCTCTCTCTCTCTCTCTTTGAGATTTTTTTTGTCAGGGCCATAGGCTGCCCAAAACAGTACAGCAATATAGCACAATTTGAGAGTAGTCTAAAAATAGGCGAGTTACAATTTATCTCTTCCGGAGATAGTTACGGGGACAATAGATAGCTTTAAAGAGTGTAAGGGATAGATAGATATACGGATGGATAGATATAGAAGAGTATGTGAGAGAGATAAAGAAAGAGGGGAAGGGAAAGAAAAATCTGAGAGAGGGCAAGGGAAAGAGACTGAGCGAGAGATAGAAGAGAGAGAGAGAGAGAGAGAGAGAGAGAGAGAGAGAGAGAGAGAGAGAGAGAGAGAGAAGAGAGAGAGAGAGAGAGAGAGAGAGAGAGAAGAGAGAGAGAGAGAGAGAGAGATAAAGAAAAAAAAGAGAGAAAGTTAGAAATAAGGACATAATGAAATCAGATTTGGATAGGATCGTCGACTTTTCTCCCAGGAGAGCTGTAAAGGCCCTATAAGTATTGCTTTCGGAGTCTATATAGTATGAGAGTTTTTACTGAAATGCCACGACATTCTTTGTGTTGTAACAGCAAGGAGTGAGAGCTTGATAAAAACGAGCTCATCGCATTTTATAAGGTTTTTGGTTTGTTTTTGTTTCTTTTTCAAATATTCGCTCTCAGCTGTATCCGCAAAGCCACAAATGTTATTGACATTGACTTTTTTATGTTTTAACAGCTTTAAAATTTTCATAATATTATTACAAAGTGATATTTTGCACTCATGCAAGAGTAAACAACACGATATTCCATTTAAGCACACGTTTTCAATATTTAAGCATGCTGTTGTTCTCGATTAGTAAATTTAAACCCAACAAGGTAGAAATAAAATGCTGATGCAGCGAAGGGCATGCTGAACTACTGCTTCTGTGAAAAATCGCCAAACGCAAATTTTGCTGCGTTCATTTCTTGACGTAAAAAGTAATTGAAACATCATTTACACGTAAGTAGGATGTGTGCGTGAACCAACACTTGCTCCTTGATTGTTAACTACATTTTCACTATTTTAAAGTCCAAAATATGTAACTATATCCGAAGTAATGAAAGCCATAATCAGCCAACCGAGCATTATTTGATCTGTCCGAATATGGGATACTATCATTTCTGGATGGATATGCTGAAAGAGGACGTGTACTATACGATACTTCTGAAAACTTGGGTTTTTCTAAATAAAGAAAAGCTAGCCCGATGAGAAGTTAGAGAAAAAAAGCATATTTACATTTCAATAAAACAAAACAAAATAAAACAATAGTACAATATCGAGTTTTGATGCTTTTTAGTAGGGTTATAATTATATAATATAATATATTTAAAACTTAAAGTTTGAGATATAGACAACATCATAAAGTAAAGGAAAACGCATGTTCAAAAGATGGTACATGTATAAGCTTTCACAATTTCTATACGAAGAAGTCCAATCATTGGTTCCATCAACAACACAATGCTATAAATTTTATTAAGCAATACATAAATAAATACATAAATAAATAAATAAAAAGCAAAAACAAATGAAAAGAACTAAACATTCGCTTCCGGTTCTGCCCATGTGTTTATCCAAAAGGGCCCCGACGGTCTGCTCGAATTAAATGGAAACGGTCCTGAATCATGTAGTCCTTAACATAGTAGGCTATGCCCTGAATCCATTCAGCACAAAGTGTGTTCAACATAATTAAAAATATATTATCTCAATGCGTGCTAAAAGTGTTTGAAAAAAACAACAACGAAAAAAGGCTGTGCCACATGTTTATCTATAATAAAATGGAACTATCATTTAAACATTCTTTTTGTGCTTATTATTACATTGTTTTTTTCCGGTTATGTTAAACTACACCTGTTAGCATGTAATGCGCACAATGCACCAGATGTAAACAATAAACATATGCCTTCAACTACCTTTACCTCTCAAATAATCAAAACTGTGAAGCGAACGAAGGGAGAATGGGGTTTGAGGCAAGAGAGAGAGAGAGAGAGAGAGAGAGAGAGAGAGAGAGAGAGAGAGAGAGAGAGAGAGAGAGAGAGAGAGACAAAAAGGCAAAAAGAGCGATAGACACCCACACCAACAAACACTTACACAAACACATTGAAAAAAAGTGCGGAATACAGAGACGTATGATATTTTCTTTTGCTTTTTTGTTTGTTGTTCTTGTTGTTTGATTTGGCCTTGTTTTCGTTGCTTTTTGTTGATGTTTATTTGTGGTTTGTTTGTTTTGTGATGGGCCACGTCTTGAGCAAGATAGAGGGAAATAGGGATTCACTTACAGACTAAAGTACCCGTTTTTTTAAGAGAAAGTAGCGTCAAAGAGCGAAGAAAGTTTTCTTGAAATTTTTATGGAAAAAAATCTTAAATTAACACGAATCACACAAAGATATGCTTTAAAAAATCATAAAACTTAACGACAAAAGTTAACTGATCTGAACAGAAGTATGCTACAAAACCCACTGACTGACAAATAGTTTTCCTACATGTACCGCTTTGTGTATCCATCATCCCGTTACTGGTGCGGTAGATCAATACGCTGTATAGCCAAGGCTGAATGAATCCGGGCGGCAAACGACTGGTTTGACCAGCTCACGTGCCATTAGTTACAAAATAATATCGAACCAGCCAAACCGCGCCACGCTGTGTGAGAACATACCAGGGACATGTTTACTTGAAAACAAAATCCTGATTCCAGGGGGCCGCTTCTTGCGGCATTACTGGCGGGAATAGGCCTATTTTGTTACTCTACGACCATGATTAAAGCCTGGGCCTAGACCTAGCAAGCGGGTGGGGCGAGCGTGATCCAATTTGCTGAGGAAATGAATTTATTGCTTCTCATTACCAAAACCTTCGAAAAATGTTTACATCGCTATGTATATCATCACAAAATACAAACGTATTTTAGAGGGGTTACAAACAACAACAATTTGCATTGAAGCGCGATTATAGCTCTTTATCAACATGAACTTAATTTCCCGATTATTCAAATCCGTCTAAACTCGTCACTTGTACAAGCAACTGTGACAACATATTAAAGACCTTTACAAACAACGGCATTGCCTGGGTTCGATTGACTGACTTATAGCTAACTCAATACCCTAATATGGAAAAAGAAGCTTCGATGCTATTATTGCCAACAATGCCTTGGGCAAATGTGGAATGAGCTTGACGAAATGTAATTCCAAGAGGCGATGGTGCTAAATCAGTGTTAGCGAATGTCGCGGGAAGTCCCAGTCTTTATCAATGATGGAAATAATTATTGGCGTTATTGAGTTGAAGGCAAATGATTGAAACACTCTTAGATCATGCCCACGGCATTTTAAGCTGCAGGTTTTTATCGGCTTACATACATTGTGCGTAGGCAGCGTACATTTTCCCCTTTTTTTCTTCAAATAAATTGAACAAGGTGAGCATTAGATCGTGTTTGTTTAAATCTAAGTGATAGGATTCATTAAGCGGCTCCGTAAAATGGCTTCAGACAGATCTTTCACATTTCTGACAGCATCGATCCATGCTAAATTCGCATAATGTGCAAACTACACAATTTTCTAACTCGGGGAGAGGATGGGGGAGAGGGGGATCAAAGTGAAGCCAATATCATCCTGTGATGCAGCGGGTATTACAATAAATGAGGACAATTATACAGGTTTCATCGTGTCCATGAAGACAAAAAAAACAACAACACACAGAATATTTTCAGAGATTGATGGTGGTCGTTAATCAGTTTCACAGAGTTAGAGGCTGCATTGAGAAAAACTTGCACGATTAGTTAAGCCTTTTGTAACAAGCGTTGACACGGTCAAATTTCAATATTGTATCAAAACTAAAACAAAGCAAAGAGACGTAGACCTTTTTCAGTAACACAAACCCAGTAATATTGTATTACAGACTAGATAAGCTAAGCAACGCGTCGGTCATGAGACAAACAGGAAGCTCGTGCCAGTGGAGCAATAAGACCCTCACTCTCAGTCTCAGCCCTGCGCTCGCGGTGACCCTTCATTTGCCTTTTTATGGCATAATTTGACATAATTTTGACCCAGGTTTATTACTCTACAGAAAGCAAGCCAGCAGACATGTGAGGGTCTTAGCTATAGCTCGCAAACAGATATTGCGAAAAGTGCAGTGCGCTGCAGGGGCATTAGCCCGTCTTTCTTATTAGGTCACTACATAAACCATGAAAAAAGCTTTATAAAATCAACATTGTGAACAACCCACTGCAGACTGTATGTATGTGGAATAATTCATTAACAAATTTTAAGACGTATAAATGTATAAATTTTAATTAAAACACACTTAGCCTCAGGTTAGTTCTGGTAAAACTTCATTATTTCTATCAGAATAATTATAAGTGTGAGTCTCAACGTAAACAATTGACTTTTGTGTCGTCTCGTAAAATAAGAAAAAACGATGTTTGAAAAATCGACATTAAACCATTTCAATTCACACTGACGACTTAGAGGAACAAAACAACAACAACACCCCAGCTAGCAGATGGCAGCAAAGGATTGTAGAACTTCGACTTCCTAAACATGTTTCAGAAAAAAATAAGGTTGATGCTGTTTGGAAAATGAAAGCGTAGGCGCAAAGTTTAACATTCAAATTAAAAAGTAAATAAAAACGAAAGATTAATTAAGACTGCAATGACGCATCACAGACATTGGGTCATCCTGAAGCCTGAATGGCGACTGTCAATCTTGTGAAATACCTGTGGAAAAATGTGTAAAAAATGTGGATGGCTCAAAAGAGCTGGATGTTGTGCCTAAAAAGGAAGTTGAAAATAGATGTGAAGAGAAGGAACCGATAGATAAGGAGGGAGGGGGAGGCGTGTTTTGGTTGATTATGAGGGAGAGAATGAAAGAAAAATGAAAAGAGTGGTGGAGAGAGAGAGAGAGAGAGAGAGAGAGAGAGAGAGAGAGAGAGAGAGAGAGAGAGAGAGAGAGAGAGGGAGAGAGAGAGCATGGGTGAGACAAAGTATGATAAGACTTAAGAGGGATAGAAAGAAAGAGTGAGACAGACAGACAGGAAGACAAAGAGTGTTTGTTCACAATTCAGTGCTTAAATGCGCATTAGAGTCTCAAATCGAAACAAAGATGAATACGTTCATACATTAAACATTTAATTGAGGCTACAATTCTGAGAATCTTACTATTAATTTCCTCAGTACTAAAAAGACATCTAGCAATACTCTACGGTAAATTCAGTTGATACATGCTTACTAGTCCCAGTGAACACAGAATGAATATTAACTTATTGACACCCGTAAAGCATCTTCAAACCGACCCCTTCAACCTTGAAACAATTTCAGGTTTGCGTGAAGGCCTTAAAGTGATATGTTGTCAAGAAAGAGGACTAAAAATGCCAACTTGCACGCCATCTCTTTCCAATTATTAGATCGATTATTGTTATATATATATTATTTGGCAATGAATATCTCTTTAAAGTTATAGTGAATAAGATAGCCGTTTTACTTATTATTTCTTATAGGTTTGCTTTAGCATAAAGCAGCCTTATACATGCTATTGATTTTTTTTGTCCCCACAGGCTTCGGTCAGCAAAATGCGTTTATTTTTTTTTCTTTCTGCTGCTTAAACCATCATAATGTGTCTGGATCAATTTGCCCACAATCTAAATTATATAAAGCATGATTAAACTTTCCTAATTTTTTTGTGTGCGTTCCATCGTAATTCTCCATTAGAAAGGTAAACAAGATGTATAATTGATTTTTATCTGCCATAGGTTTCACGTACAAAGAAGGGGTGCCAGGTGAGATTGGAACCTCTGAACTGTTGATGGTAAGCTCCAGCCTCTACCGACTGAGCTGTAGTGATGTCTACTTTGGAGGAGCTCTCATGGTATTTATTACGCGATGCCGTGTTGCTTGGTGATAATTATTTCGACTGCTTGGGCCGCTACAAATCTGACCAACTTGGAGCGCCTACTTGGTAACACAAACCGACTCATGCGGCTTTTCGGCTCGTTATCCAGTGCTTTCTACGCTCCCCTCCCTCTTCCTCTGCGTGCACTCGCGGTCTAATTGTCATTCTTAGCATTATGCTATTTGTAGAATCACAGCTACTATGCATTGAATGCAGGGCTACCACTAACACTATTTTTGGAAGCCTTGGTTGAATGCCAAAATTCACAATTGCGATGTTTGGGATTTAAAATTTTATAAATGTGGGCGTATCCGTGGATTTATTTTATGTTCTGTTTTATGTGCTGCTTTTTTATAGCTTGATGGCTTTATATTTCATTATATGTAGCGAAGGAAAATTACGAACACTTTAACACTCTTGCTTTTCATACCCGGTGTAATGACCGCATCGCTTTGGTGACAAATCTTGTCCATCTTGAAAGAGATACTGAAGTAAACGTGACTTTCAAACTATCTGCTGACAATTACATGAAAGACGTTCTTCTATTGACTGAGTCCCAGGAACACCATTACATAAGATGGACTGATTATACAATTTTAGTTCCTATGGTATGCTAGAGAATTGGTAGTTTTAATAATTACACAGGTAACGATTCGTTTCATGGTACTTGCAGCTGTAAGAAGGACTAATAGATATGACTACTGCAAGGCAAAGTGAGTGTTTGTGTGTAAAGGGGTGTTACTTCATCTCATTTATTGATCCATTCTTTAAACCCACCATCACTCTATGAAAACATGTATTTCATTGTCCGAATACTTGCTAATATCTAGAGGATACGATTTAAGAATACCTCCTTATATAGTTATGCGATACAGCTATTTTTCCTAATTGAGAGCTAGATTACAACATCTTCATTTTGACCACGTCTCTGATCAGAGATAATTAATTTTCGAAAAATTCAACTCAATATTGATCTCAACAGAGTGAATTTCAATTACCGGAATCATAAGAAGTGGAGAAAATCGAGGTCTTTGATACAGATTTAATGTGTCTTAGTCTGGCTATCGAAATGCCAATGTGAAGAGCATTCTTTGGCTCGGAGTCTTTCTATCTGTTATTAAAAAGTATCAGTCACAGCGTCATACGTCGCATCAGGGGATAATAGTCTTAGATAATAAACAGAAAAACAAATGGGAAAAATATTAATTTTTGAGAAACACAAATGAAGCTTTTAAAGCATTAGGTTCAAAATCAAGACAGGAAAAGAGTCTTTTCTTTGAGCCTAACGCAGTATTTCGTAATATTTCCCGCAACTACGCTTCTGAGAAAAGCCGAAATTAAAGATCGTAAGCTTCTTCCTCATAAAAAATCGATACGTTATACAAGTATCATAAGTAAAAGAAAAAAAACTTAACCAAAATACACCGACTCTGCAACAGACGAGACAAACCTTGTTAAGAGTTAGCTTTAAAGTCTGTTCTTTTTCTTGACTTCAAAGGCGCCCAAACACTATGGACACCAACTTTAAGTCTGCTGAACTCAAGGAGGTTTATAATTTATAAGCAAGTCCTGAAGTCTTTACTGAGTGGGTGATATAATAATTGCTCTGGTATTAAACATTCAAGGTTACGACCATAATGGTGTGCTCATTGTTTTGTATTGGAATTGGACCATAAGAAATGCAATACATGTGTACTAATTGATTAGGTGTTTTTAACTATAAAAATAACATAAACGTTGTGAATGGAACCACAAGTTGCATATATATTAATGAACGAGATCCCGGGCAACGAGAAAACTTACAATTATTTTGACTGCTAGTAATTGATCTGCCATTGTCATTTTGCAGATATAAAATAAACTTCATACGCTAGGCATTATTACTGCTTATAGCAGAGTAAAAGCAACTTTTTTTGTTGTTGGAACGAAACGCGCAGACATTATGCAGATCATGTTTGCTGTTGTTTTATTTCTAGTGAACTACGTCTATATGCATTTTTGGAGTAAATTTTCCAAGGGGGGAAATACGTGCGAGAAGTCCATTTTTTTGTGTGTTTTTTTTTTTTTTTATTTTTTACGTTAATACTACAACTAATAACAAATCACGACTAAAAATCGCTTGCGTTAATTTGTTTTATTTGAATCATAAAAATACACCGAAAAGCCTAGTTGCTTTCGTGATCGTTACACGTGTTGGTTACGTCCTAGAGAGTAACTCTATCTGATTTGTTTGGGCCCACACGGAGACATCATCGTTAGGCATAAATATTACTCGATCAGAGCGACACAAATCGATAAATCAGGTTGACAAGTCAAGGTATGCTAGAGTGATGAGAAAAAAATAATTATGTCCACAGCTCGGGGAGTCCTGACCCTTTCACAGTGGGACCGTCCACAACGGGTAGCACTAGGGGGCGCAACTCGCACGGCAAAGTAGAACTCATCAATTTCAAAGGACAGCGGGAAGACTTGAATAATTGATACTCTTCTTTTCCGGTAGAAAGTTTCAGTGGGCGACGTACTTCCGCCGGGTCGGTTCCGTTGGGCCGGGGATGTGTCAGTCTCAAATCCCGAGGATTTGTGGTTGGAGACAGTGGACTGGGCAAACCGCATGATTGAAATATCCCTCAAGCCTCACAAGCCGCTCGTATTCTACTTTAATGACAGAGGGAGAAAAAGGAATCGTAAACATTTTATATAACTTTACCTGAAATCTGACACAAAGCAACCTGGCCTGGTTCAGCTTTGGCATTCAGATTTGCACTTTAAAAAAGTTAATTGGACGAGTTCCACCCGTCTCTGGGAAGAATACTGGTTGGCATTATACATTCGAAGATTTATAGAGAGATTTTGTACATAAAAATCATTAAAATACTTTTACAGGAGAAGTAGCAAGGACAACTTCCCGTAAGGTTATATTTGAATAGCGTTATTGCAAAAACACAAGATACATGTGTACATGAGGTTTTCTCTTGGTGTGACAAAGAAGAAACGGCTTGTTTTGGCAGTCTCGTTTAGTCGGAAATATTATAATATCGGTTCCATCTTTACTTAAAGGGGAAAGGTAAATTTGGAATGCTGGTAGTGTGGTTATCACGATATTCATAACATTTATGAACAAGTGACAATGTCCATGAAAAATAATAATAGTTTTAAGAAAAAGTAGTTTATAATTAGTTTAAAATCTATGGCTTAGCTGATTTTTATGCGTTCTCAAAAAATCAGCTAAGCCATATATTTTTAAACTAGTTATAAACTATTTTTAGCTATTTCAATTTAGATCTTGTTTGTTTCAGGTCTAGACTAATTAATGTAATATAAATTTAATATTATCTCTAGAGATCTATCTCTTTTTGGATCTAGATTTGATTTCTTTCCTACTTTTGCTTTTATTTTACAATGAGATATTTTATATTCATGACCAGTTTATCTATTTTAATTTATAGTATATCTCTTTTTATCTCTTACATGTGGGATCTCATTGTGTAGGTAGGCTATACATTGTTATATTGTCTGAAAAAGACGGTCGAAAGCTTACGTCTTTGTATCGTTTTGTATTCTTAGAGCTGCACAACACCAATTTTAATTTTTTTTTTTTTTTTGCCTTGCATATTGATAACCAAGCTCTACTGCGACATTTACATTTAATTGAATATATGTCTAAACTAGTCCCAAGCTATTATGGCTATTATGGAAATATTTAAGATAACGTTCATTTCCTCTTGAGACGACCTTAATGTCCTGGTATATCCTTAGCAGATTTTTACAGAACCGGAACCGTTTTTAAATCTTCCTTACTGCAGTTTTATGGAGTAACATCCTATAATCAGTTGATTTTAAAATATTTCCATCAAACTAACACTTTTGTTCAACTATTTTTTTTATCTGAATAAGGCAAAAGGAGAAAAAAAGGATAATAAAATTAACACGACAAATAGATTATCGATGGTTTTAAACTCGGCTTATCGTCATCATAGAATCCACATGTTAGTATTCGTATTTTAATTCCAGCTTCAGTAATCATAAAAGAACAAAAAATGAAAATAAATATATAACTATAGGACCCGTAGAGCATCGAATGGTTTTCATGTTAAGGCAAAACACTGAAACTATTTTCTTCGCAAACATGGCGGTATTGATCCTATCCACCATAGCAATATTTTTATAATATTCATCTATTCCCTCTGGGAACACGATGGGTTTGTTGTTACTTTTTTCCGTGTTGTTAATAATTTATGAGCCTTTTGTCATTCAAACTGTTTTAATCCGGATGAAAGTCTAATTCCCTTGGTGATAAACCGGATCGAACATTGAAATGCAGCCTTGTCTTGCGCAAGCCAGATCATTAATGTAATTCTGAATTAGCACAGAATCATGCCTTTAACAACAACATACTCCTTTTTCTTTGAATTATTTATATTCTATTTATTTTTCACTAAATCTTTCTGTCCAAGATTGTTTTTAAATTTGTAATTATTCCAGAAAGCTTATAAAAAATAGATTCGTGAGATCAGATAAAGTGTTTATAGATCTAGACTAATGTTTGATTTAAAAGAGCAAAAGAAATTGCTGTCTCATTAATGTTTTGGCGAATTAAAATCACGACTTCACAGTATGGGGAGAGAATATTGGCATGGGTTATTTAAAGGCGGTGTTATATTTCACCTGTCAATCCCTATCATTGACTCTACATGAATTTATTTTCACCACGAAACACATCGACTCCTGTACTAGCAGGATTGTCAGTGCAGATGGCTCAACGCTCTTTGAGCCCTTGTCATTAGGGCCTGTAGTTAAGCGAAAAATAATAGCCATATACGATTTGAACAAATGGTCATAAACTTTCTTGATCGCAATTGATCCACGTGTTACTTGGTGTTCTTCCAATCGCCATATATGCTCTAGTTAAAGACAAACAGAGCTACGTGAACTCAGTTCTTTCGTTATCGTGGCCTAAATTGGATTAACAGTCTCTATCATATATATTTTCAGCTTGTCCACATTTAACTCGTCAACTGGTTTCGACCACCAGTGTTTACTCAATGGACTTTTATTTTCATGCGTGTTTTGAGTTTGCAAGTATATCTCTCTCTCTCTCTCTCTCTCTCTCTCTCTCTCTCTCTCTCTCTCTCTCTCTCTCTCTCTCTCTCTCCACCTTTGAATTTTTGCTCTATTTGTGCTAGATCTAATTATCATCAGTGTACGTGATAGCTCCGCGAATAATGGAATTTTCTACTGAACCAGGGGTCTCTCTAAGTGCCCCGGCTGCTAGCACCCTCGCGATGGTATTGATACCTTTATTCGTGAAGTATTGCACGAACTTCCGAGACTCCAAAAGAATAAATATGTACAATTTACCGAGTGGAGATGATGAATTGTCATATATCTATATATTCTTTTCTGACTGCCTACATAATCAGAACGGATCATCATAATATTTATTATTTTCCGTAGATGGAACATGTTTAGTTTGGCGGATCACAATTTAGTTTGTTAGAAAAAAGCCATTCCAATTAAACATGCTTTTTACTTATAAAAAATAAGAACAGAAAAAAGAGAAATTAAATAAAGCCGAACATCCTTTTAAATCAAAGGTAAAAAATAATCTATATATGTATTTCTTAACGGTTTCTAATTGTCTGAAAGAGGAATCTTTATGCATGGTCTATCTACATGTAGTTAAGTCGAATATCATGATGATTTAAAAACTATCCTTGAAGCTGATGCTTATCGGCAGACTTTGCATAATCCACTCAAAAGTCGGCCAAAACTAATGACTGCCGCGTAATTACGGGTATGTTGTGGGCCAATGGATGTAGGACAAACTAAGGTACCGATAGTTGCTCTGACAAGAAGTAATGAGCAAGCAAAATCTCCTCTTGAGATTTGGTAATTAGTCTTTTTCAACGATACGGTAATGAGTGCTCGATCGATGCAGGGTAAAAATCTTGTACGTTCAGTTCAAATATAACAAGAAATATTGAAAAATAGAGAGAAAAGCTATGAATAAAGCGTTATCCATAGCTTTCGTTTAGTAACTATATACGATACAAATGAGTGTCATGGGTCAATAATGCAAATCAAAGGAGAAAAAAGTGCATGCTAATTTTTGCTTTCCGGTAATAAAAAACGACTGCAAGAAATAAGTTGCAACATAAAAAAATCAAAATTAGATAAATCAGTATATGCACAAACAATTTAGGAATATTAAAATTTTAAAATATAGCAAATTATGAAAATAAAATTAATACTCAATCTTTTTATAAAAATTCCGTTTCTCTTTTTAAAAAAAAAAAGAAGATTTTTAGGAAACACGGGTACAGTAAAATTTGTGAGATGTCAATAAGACGATGAGATAAAAAAGAAAAATAGAAAAGAAGAAGAAGAAAAAGAAGTAGTAGTAGTAGTAGTAGTAGTAGTAGTAGTAGTAGTAGTAGTAGTAGTAGTAGTAGTAGTAGTAGTAGTAGTAG
>RQTK01001015.1:15702-36458 GCA_003991915.1 Elysia chlorotica | reverse complement strand
GGGGGGGGTTGGAACAGACGGCAGACAGGCAATTAAACAGACATACAGAGACAGACAGGTAGAGATGGTTTGAACATTGATGAACATTGGGGCCTAAAAGCTGTAGTGTTTTTCAATATTTCAAGAACCAATCTTGTGAACCCAGTTTGATAAATCACACCCGATAAATTAAAGGCAACATTAAATACCTAACGGTAATACATCCTTTTTTGCCCGACTGTTAACTGAAACAGAAGCCGTGACAAAAAAAGTTTAATTTAATCAGTACACTGACTTTCCTTCGATTTTCTGCTTGCACTTCTCTTTAACTTTTCTGTCCCCAACCGGAAAAAAACACTTAAAGATTCCACATTTTCTACATTAATTCTTTAATGTTCCATATTCTACGCGAGTCTAATGAATACTAAAAGTGGTGTTCTTGGAAAGGCGGCTAACCTAGGTTTTTCTTGAAAAGTAATTCCACTTGCTTCCACTTTCCAGCTTGATGTGACATTTTTTTCAATCCCATAAGATTGTCTACGCAATTTAAAAAAATTGAACAGGAAAAGAACACCAACAAGATACAATTATAATAAGCAGACAAAAAGCTGTTCAAATGATTTGATTATTTTTGTGTGGAATTTCATTACTATTGAGTCTGGTTTCGTTGTAAACATTATGACTTCGTCGGTTTTATAACACGTCAATCACATACAGGCTGAAATCAATGTTTTACCTTAGCCATAAGAATAATTTTTTCACCAGCTCTTGCAACGCCAAATAACGACAAAGTAATGAAGTTTATCAAATTACATTCAGACGAAAATGAAACAAAATTAAACAAAAGAAAAAGAAAACAAAGAACGAAAATTAATTTAAAATATCGCGGCTGAAATGCTGGGTTAAGAAAGCCCAATTAATATTGTGACAATCCCATCTGCTTCAGGCGACGAAACGTTACCTTTATACGTTGTGCTAGGAAGATGTCCTAGAAATTGAAGCACTTTTACATTCTGCTGACGCTGTGCCTCTGAAATAAACGTTGGAAGTCCATCTTTTTCTTAAGGAAAGCAGAATAATTTAAGAGCATTCAGTGCAGTTTTTTGTTTTTATTGTTTATTTTTTTCAACCGTTAAAGGAGTCCAAACTTAAAAAAGATGTTTAATGTTAAGCTAAATATGACCGTGTGTACTTTATTAGGGAGTTATAATTTGCTGTTCAATTAGAAACAACATGAATTTAAGCCATTCAAGAAAATAAGTAAGATACACAGATAAGTTTGAGTAAGATAAGGCGGAACAAGGCCACACGGTACTTTATTATTAATCTAAGAAAAAAATCAAAACCAAAAATGCAATAGTAAAGAAAGGAACGGTTAAAAACCTATTAGAATTACACTCAATCTTATCCTTAGATTACAAAACAGCGTTCACCAATCACCATGACTGAATATTACTGTATTCATAGAAAGTAAAAAAAAATCTTCTCCTTTCCTTTAAGAACTTGGTGGACTGTACACCTGGTTTTTGGTTTTATTTTTGTCAGGTTTCTTTTCCTTTCAGTATTGTGCCGACTGCTTTGTACTCCTACATCAGAAAAATGTTTGTATAGGCAAATTTATGGCTCCCCATTTATTCTATTTAGTGTTGAATGTTACATGTGACGTTGAGGGTCATTGATCGCCGCTCATTCCTCCCAAGAAATGTTAATTATTTACATTATTAGCATTTAGAAGGGGTGAACAAACAAAGTGATTGGCGATTAGGCTATAAAAAACAAAGAACTACTCAGAAGAAAAGAAAAAAAATCATATGTCAGCCGCTCACATAAAAAAGACCATAACAACAACTTTCTAACAAGAGACGTATAGCCCCGTTTTCGTCTCGTTCGATGACTCTTAAGGTCCATTGTTAGCAATCGCGGATGGGTCCCGAGATTAACGTCTTACAATTTTTTTACTCGCGTCAAAACATCCTTTCAAAAGTTGATATGAGATGAAACAATAAAGAATGATATGATGTGCTGATGGCACACAGAGATTTAGTATTATTTGTTTCGCCGCCAATAAATCTGCTGTGAACCAACTAATAGCTGAGGCATAGACGCCATTCTTGTGATTAGCAATCAACTCTCTTTTAGACACAATCTGATCTGGTGTCATCGTCTGATTGAGCCGAGAGCAGTGGCTCTGTGAACATGCCCGCACAGCATTTGGCTAACATGTGTGACGGCTAGATTCTCAGAGATTCATTGCCCAACTATTTTCTATCTGGAAGTCAACGGGTGCATTGTTTTCTAGGGATCCCAGTTAGAAAATAACAAACAAAGTGTAAAAAAAAGTATCAATTTGTAATTGTATCTCAATAAAACACAAACTTTACCATTTGTGTTTAAATAATGATTGGTGATTGGTAACTTTCTTTCAGTAGTACATTACTTGATTTTAGACATCAGATGATAAAAAAGAAACTAAAAATGTTAATGAAAAAGGACATCGAAGTCTTCAGCACTTCTCGATAAGAATTTGCGGATTAGTTGCACTGATTTATTGTAAAATGTATTTGTTTATAATACAATATTATTTTCTAAAGCATGATTAAATATTAACCAGGCGTTTTGGATGCCCTTCATATTGCGTGTACTCGATGACTTAAGTAACTTCTAGCACTGGGCAATGTCGAAGCACTGCAGTCATAGTGCGGGAAATAGGTGAAGCACAGAATACACATTCTAATTTGGAGGAACATAATGGACTTTTTAAAATATTCATGGTCGAATACAACATGTTTACATTTTAGAATTTAAATTCTCTATCCCGAACGGAAGTTGGCTGTCCTTGTCGAAGATTGTACATAAATGACAGAGTTTGGATCAGGATATTTTAATGGCTTCCACCATACAGGCTGTATGCAGGCATTTGTGTATTAAACCAAGTTTAAACATACTATTACAATAAATAAAACAGAAATGTGTTTTCGCTTAGCCCATGCAATTGTTAATCCGAATTCGAGCAATCGATGACTTAACCCTTATGAGTTAGTTGCACTTTTTATTCATATTGCATCAGGTGCATACATGCACTTTAACCGAGGACCAAAACACAGAAAAAAAGCTTGAACCACACATGTCGTCTTTGTTTGGAAAACCAATATTTTGATCATTGCTATCGATGCATATCTTGAGAAACGATTCACAACGGCGTTAAACAATAAAGCATATTGCAAATAAAAATTTATGCACATAACATTTACTGCTGTATTTCGCCTGTGAGTAGAAGTCTTTCTGTTAACCTAACGAGGGTCCGCAACCTGCATAGAGCATGGGTCTGGAAGTTCCGGACGGGAGAAACCTCTCCAAACGGAACCAGAACTGTCAAGCGCTACTGTGAAAGTCGGTCTATGCCGGTCTATGCGGAGAAAAAAACCGTTAAGAGACTATTGCACCATTCAGAAAAATGTCAGCCACCAGAAGTGGAACCAATTTAAATGCACAGAAATGGAGAATAAGACGACATACAAGGTAAAAAAAAAATCGAACTTTAACAGTCGAATTTATAGTACAACAAATTAGGTAGTCCAACCTCAACATAATTATTTCATTTCAACTGAGCTAGCTAGTTAAACGTGCACTTTTGATTGGGCACGATTTCGTCCTATTTCTCTCTTTTTATTTTTTCATTCCTAAGTGGCCACGGAACGATATAGTCACTCTGAACACTGTATAAAAGTATGTTCTTCAATGGTAAAAAGCAGCCTGAATCAATAAACCTATTCGGTATGTTGTTGTTATGGCATACCCTGAGTTTCAACCAATGCATGTAGCATGGTGTGACCCCATTACACTGCCCAGTGTATTATCATTCCATTTTCGATCTCGTATGGCGTCGCAAGAAGAGGAAACACATTAGCCCCATAATCCGAACCTTATATTAACTTATCATCACCATCATCATCATCATCATCATCATCAGCAGCAGCAGCAGCAGCAGCAGCATCATCATTACTACTACTATTATTATTATTACTTACTTATTATTATTATTATTATTATTATTATTATTATTATTATTATTATTAATGCAATTGTTTTACTTCTTTAAAAAACCACCATGACTGAATATTACTGTATTCATAGAAAGTAAAAAAAAATCTTCTCCTTTCCTTAAGAACTTGGTGGACTGTACACCTGGAATTTTAAATATTAACCCCATTAGTCTTGTAACCCATTATGATGAAAAAAAAGTATAATATATCCATCATCATCAAGATATGTAGCAACGTCATATGTATATAATAAAGATATAGTAGGTAACTATAATTGTGTATTGTTACGCTAAATTTATTGCAATGCTTATAACCACTGCAATAAACCGCCATACAATAAAGTTTAATCACATTATCTTATCTACAACAGTCTTTGGTAGGTAAAATAGGGCATCCATCTCTTGTTAAAATTGCAACTTAAAACTAGTATTGATAATCACAAGTTTACATTTGAACTTTTTCCCCAATCACATGAGGTGATGTGATTGTTGACTTTTCCTTCAAAATTCATATAGGCGCAGCTGTAAGAAGTAATTCACAATTAACATGTCTGAAAAACGAATAGAAACATTGAAAATCAGCTAATGCTCCTCTGCCATACAATCAAGGTGTTATAATTTCTGTTATCGCTTGTTTAAAGCAACCCCCATCCTCGTGTACCATTCGGAATAAACATTTCAACTGTCTTTTCATGGTGGACATCGAGGCACAGGCTCATGCTCTTGGCAATTCAAGAGTGAGGCATTAACATAACGTCTATGCACCCCGGTACTTGGCATGCATTTGTAGACTCTCTTCTCTCCCCCCCCCCCCACACCCCCAAAAAATCGCGCTAGAAATCTGAGCCTGACAATGACGGGCTAATTCCCTGCCCTGAAGCACCTTGCAGTAACGAGGCTGGACTCTGCTAGGCTGGGCCAATCATCGACCACAGCCCACTCCTGCCAACCAGGCGTCCAAACGGCGCATTTATCGACATTAACCTTAAGATTTTGTATGGCTACAACTGTGCACTTCCACGGGACTTTAGGTTGGCAGCACTAGCGGTGTGTCGATGGTGCCCTGTCCTCTACGGTGCCATCAGCATTCCGTTGTCCACCCGCTGACATCCCTGTGACAGCCCGGCCTCTCTAGTGCTGTTATAACAATCATCTGGCTCTTATCCTTAGGGACAGCGGTCGATGGCGGACAACACTCGATACGAAAGACTGGAATAGATAATTATAGAGACCTAAACTCAAGTTATAGGTCTGTTATTGTGAAGGAAGTAAAAAGAAAACGTCAGGGTCTGAGAAACAATTATTGCTGTCACCGAGTAGCATACGACCCTGTGGAGACTGTTCAGGTCTTTAACCAGGAAAGTTGGAGGAGCTCGCTTCAACGTTGTTGTTTTTTAAGTGCCTTACACACGATTATTTTAAATTAAGACACAGCTTTTTTTTTTTCAAATTACTAGATCAAATGGCGTCCGACTTAATAGAAGGATGGCTTCTTAAACCGTTAGGCACTTTTTGGTAATTTGGTCATAAGATACGCGGAAATTTTCCCAGTCAGACCAAAAATGCGCATTTCACCAAGAAAGGCTGGGAAATCACTACTGCATAAATGGATTTGGATAACCTTCACCGCAGATAAATAATCATATGCCTTGTACAATTACGAAGAAAACTTTCCCATTAGTTTTTCGCAATCTTGGGAAACCAAAATATTAAGTGTCGCCTAAAAGTTGTTTACCACCCACGGCAACCCTCCCCGCCTGTCTGCTAAAAGGTTTGCCCTTTCAGGTTCAAGCTGGGGAGCTGACAGCAGCAGAAGAAGCATATTATACTACGATTCAATCCCCAATAATACGCACATTGAGTAACATGTATTGACGGCGTACAGCGTTGCCATCCTCCCTCCCAAAACCCTTAAGGTGATTGGCGCCATACAAACAAGGCCCGGCCTATTCATGAGTGCACAGTGATATACCAGATCTTAGCTAATTCTCTTTCAGGCAAGTATAATGAAGACAAGGACACAATAATTATCTGGTGTCATTTTATATCAATGATATAATAAATAATGCAGTGTTTTAAACACTCAATTCTGGGGTGAAATCAGGGTTAGCAGGCTAGTAACAAATATTTTTCTTTTTGATTTCCCTACAATTTGAATTAAAAAATAATGGTAATATGAAAATATATATGGAATATACGGAAAAGCGCATTATAATATAGTGTGCGTCTTGTACTGGTTAAAATTAATAAATAGAGACCAATTTCAAGTATAAAGTTGCCTTCATTTTCTTAATGTGTGAGCAATCCCCTTTTACGCATTTGGTGTTTGAACTGAATATCTCAAATACACCATGTAACTGAAATTTTTTCCGCTGTCAAAACCATGAAAGGATATATTTTATGATTATCATAATTATGTTACAGTAAAAACTAAAACTCTGTGTAAATTCCATGACCAAAGAATCAGTAAAACCCCGATACACTCATCATTAGTGTTTACACAGCAGTATGTGATGAGTTGGTATGTGGAAAGGTCACTCTATTGAACTGCGTTGTCTAGATTGGTATCTCATGGTGAATAAGAGCATGCGCTCTTCTTGTATCGACGAAAACATCGTGATAATATTTAGACTGGCTTATCTTGCTATCACTACACGTGTCTTATTTAGAAGTGGGAATTCCTACGGTAAAGATGATGGAATTCTGGTGCCAATGAAAAATCCCAATCGAATTATTATCCGGGAAACCTTTTCGTGCACAACGTGTGTGAATAACGCTATATTCATTATATTTAAACACAGACTATAACAACCTCTGATAGAGAGAATAGCAAATATTTTACGAAAGTTCGCTAAAAAGCGTGTCCTGATCTTTATTTAAACTGCGCAAAGAATGGGTTTACACAAAAAAGTGATAATCAAGGCACAGTTCAAAATTATGTCTCGTTGTTAGAGAAAAATTCATGATGGAAGAGCAAGGTAAGTAATATGCAGGTAAGCATGAGAATAATTTGATTTCTCCAGGAAATTCGGCTATGCCAAGAGTAATCCTCACAAACACCACTTCTCTTTAAGGTAAAAAAAAATAAATGTATTGGCCAGTGGAATTCTGGTGAGGTTTGAACAGGAATATAATGTTGACTTTACGCTAAAGTTCACTTTATCCAGTTTAAAAATACTTCAATAAAGAAGAATGAATGAGATGAGCCCGCCATTTTATGTTGACCGAAGGCAAGAATTTCATTTACAATCTGCAGACTTAATGTTGATTACACTATAACTAAAAGCCAAAGGATCTGAATTTACGTAATTTAAGAGGAAAACTTTGCCTTTAGAAATTATAGGAAAAGATATAGATAAGAAGTGGGAAAGTAGCAAAGCATTGCCAATGAATTTAAGCAGCATTGCAATATCTTTCACTGTAACTGTTTTTGTTTGTTGTTTACTTGAAATTCTTTGAAGGCTATATGCAACATTGAATTCTTTTTTTTTGTTGCGAACTGGTAAACTCAGGGATATTATATTTATAGACTAGATAGGCTAAGCAACCGACCCGCAATGGGGCAGACAGGAAGCTCCCGCCAGTCGAAATAAGACACCCACTCCTAGCATTTGAATATTAGCTTCCGTTTAATTTGATTATTATTATTATTCTTTTATGTTTTTTAAGATATAGAAATCTTAATAAATGAGAGCACATTGTATTTTCACTTGCTTAGCTTTACGGTAAATTTATTAGTGATCAGTGTATAGAAACTCCCCGGGGAGCCAGATAACAGAGTTTCAGAAAAGAAACCACCCTTATGGCAAGTGAACATAATATTGTATTTAATAAATAATTAATTGGTAAATACTACTGACCTCCATTGTGATCAGAAAGTATACAGCCACAGCAAAAGTTAATGTAGATCGAAGATTAAGTCAAACACAACATAAAATAAAGTGGAACGGTAATAAAGAAAACCTCATAAGAACTATTTACTGAATGACTATCACAAATACGTGTATCGAGAAAAGTGCAGTGCGCTGCAGGATCATTAGCCGGTCTTCGTTTATATTACGTCTATGGATAAACTTTCATCAAAGCATGATTATTTAAGTTCAGAGTTAAGACATAAAGGGCTAAAAATCGATTTCTTCATCGCTCCAGTAATTACAAAACACTAGTTAGAAGCACTTTTACTCATTGTGATACAAAGATCCATTGAGATCTAAATACTTAAAAAAAAACGCAAAGCTAAACGAATTTTCAAAGCAGAACTACAAGGTCAGCAGCTTATAGATAAGAGGAAGTGGCAAGCGGGGAATGAGCAAATTATTGATAATAATTTGGAAAGATAATGGCGCTGGTAACTTGAGATTTAACCCGGAAGTGGTCTCATCAACCAAGACGGCGCTTCAGGTTCAGTTTGCCATTCGTGACAGACTTCCGGGTGCGCTACCACTAAAACTTGGAAAAGGTGTTTGTGAAATAAAGGAAAAGGAAAGTCGTTTGTGTTGTTTGTTTGTTGAGTTGGTTTAACGTCCAACATCAGCAATATATAGGCTATATTGTGGACGGGTCCCAAGACTGACGTCTGACAATTTACGTGCTGCCACACACGAGACAGGGCGGGGATACCATGACTCATGTCTCAGCCGGTTACATTAAACTGACACCGACCCAACCAGTAAGGTGACAGACTTCCGGGTGCGCTACCACTAAAACTTGGAAAAGGTGTTTGTGAAATAAAGGAAAAGGAAAGTCGTTTGTGTTGTTTGTTTGTTGAGTTGGTTTAACGTACAACATCAGCACTATATAGGCTATATTGTGGACGGGACCCAAGACTAACGTCTGACAATTTTAAGTGCTGAAACACACGAGACAGGGCGGGGATACCATGACTCATGTCTCAGCCGGTCACATTAAACTGACACCGACCCAACCAGTAGGGAGTGCTATCTCAAGGGCTCGAACCCAGACCTTTTGCGTCGAAAGCCGATTTTCTACCCCAGGGCCACCGTTCCATCGATAACGCTCTGTTATAGGAGTGTATCTGGAAAAAGAAAGGAAAATTGACCAAAAACGTTAATATATAGTGATGAAGTCTTACATTCACGAAAGTAAGTAAATACACCATAACCGTTTCTTAATTAAAAGTGAACTGCTCACACTTATCAAATAGACTTCCCCGAGCCTTGTCGAGAGATAATAGTTTATTGGGGTTTTTTTTTCTTTCATCTCGGAGGCAAAAAAAATCGATTGCTGTTTTTTGATGTTGCTTAAGTTTTTTGTTTTGTTTTGTGTTTCGTTCGTTTGTTTTTTGTTTGGGTTGGGAAAGGCTTTCCTAAAACAATTCCTCTTCATTCGACACGTGAGAAAGTTATTTCAAAAATGTACTTAACAAATACATGTACAAGTGTTACGTGATTCTAACCTTTTTTTTTTATTATTAAATCTGGTTTCGACACAAAATATTTCGGTGAACGATAACTAGATCTTAAACCCCTTCGTGTGAGCCGGAGAGACATACTGCCCGGCTCTATATCATGAGGCACTGAGGGCTGCCGCGAAGATAATGTCTGACAATTATTATCCTAAGCAGTGCTTTCACGTTCTATATGATACTATTTGTCTAACACCAGCGTATAAGCACAGCTTCGGCAACCCAGACCTGAAGCAATTATGTAATGGGTTGAGGGAAACTTCCAAAACCCCTTGGTGTCGCTACAAAATTTTAGCCATATTTCCTCACATCCGAGACAAAAGAACTGCCCAGGAGAATTCCAGCGGGAGTGAGTGAGTGTTTTGAGAGAGAGAGAGAGAGAGAGAGAGAGAGAGAGAGAGAGAGAGAGAGAGAGAGAGAGAGTGCTGCTGCGAAGTTTTTGCTTGTTGAGTTCCGTTTCGATTTTGCTCGACCTATATTTTTTCAACCCGACCAAAATAACAATCAGACGATGTTTTCACTAAATCATTTTTTAAACAATTAAATGGTTCCAAATTGAATTTGTATTAAAAGATGTTGAGCAAAGTTATAGGCTTTTAAGATGTGTCTGTCTTTCATTAAGGTCTTGTTGAAGGCTATTGCAAAAGTGTGTTTTGCTAAAAAATTTAAAATATATTTTTTTCTGTTGCAGGCACACAAGAATCTGAACACATCTTGAGGCTGGTTTGCGGTGCAAGGGAAAATTCTTGAGACAACCATCGAAACCAGTTGTACTCCATTCACCCATACGGTGATCCACAATACCAGACGATTAGCAGACAAGAACACGAGTAGAAAAGCGAAAATGTAGCAGCGCCTTAAAAAGTCAGTAAATTCGTATGCCTCTATCCAACCGTACATGTACCTTCCGGGACCTACAGTTGGCGCTGTCATGGCGGCCGGACCAGAAGAAGATGGCGCTGTTGACTTAAAACTTAACCCGGAAGTGGTTTCATCAGCCAAGACGGCGCTTCAGGTTCAGTGGGACGGCTCGAGTGCGCCGTTCGTGACAGGCTACCGAGTGCGCTACCACCAGATAACCAGCAGCTACGCACAGGACAGCGGGCTTTAGAGGGCTCCAGGCAAGGATACAACATCAACAATCTTGTGGCAGATACGCACTACAAGGTAAATAGCCCCACTTGGTATTTAATTTAGATTGGACTATGAGGTGAGGAAAATAGAGGAAGGCGTATTAGTGGCGATTAAATACACGAAAAAAAAATACATTATTCTCATTGTAGTAACCGACGCACGGTAGAAGGGTGAAAATTGGTTAAATATCATTGTTCACGAGCTGGAGTACAGTGCAAAGTTGTACAATCAAAATTAGACCATCAGATAGAGGAAAAAGGAACAAAATTTTCAGCGTACCCAATTTTTCACCTTTTCATTTAAGAAAATGTGTAAACGAAAAGCATCATTACAAAGTGCACGTATGAATAGATCAAATCTATATCTTGTAAAGCAATATAAGCCTTATTTTATCGCATATACGTTCATACGACGCCTATCAATCAATATCGAAATAATTAGCACCTAATTTGATACTTATTAATTAACTTGTTACGTTCAATAATAGTCCTACAGCGTAAAAAAAATGAATGATAATATTTATACTTTGCAATTTTACATAACTATCTAAATGACCAAAATGCTGAGATATGTCGGCTTTTGGACAAATTCAGGTGCACAATGTTGCTTATTAACTCTGCTGAAACTGGGGATAACTGTTTAAAAATGGATAGCGCGTTTCATAATGGAATTGAGGGGTCTGACTTGTTTTGTTCTTTTTATTTTTGGCCTGATTTTTTTTTTCTTGGGGGGGGGGGGTGTTATAAATTCAGTCACAAATAAACCCTGAAAAAAACAGAGGAGGGTTAAGGAAAAGAAGGCAAAATAATAATATAATACTGTACTAATTAAATGCTTTCTTCCAATACGTAAAACTATTTCTTTCATGAATGACACAAACATTTTTGTCCTATGTTACGTTACAAAAAGCCATTAAATTTTGAAATAAATGATGCAAAATTATTTGTTTCCTATTCGCAAAACTTTTCTCTAGAAACAAATAATATTAAGCAAATGTTCTCTCTCCCTTGCTACCAGATATGCGTGTCAATCTACCGCAACGCGAGCGAGTCTCCATCAGCGACTGAGTGCCTGGAGGCGGCCACGTCCGGCTTTGGGGTGCCCGTGTCCGTGGGCTCCAGCCTGGGCGCCCTGCTAACTCTGTGCATCATCGTGGTCATTGTGCTGCTCGCCCGCTGCCCGAGCCTCGTGAAGCGGCCCCGCAAGCTGCCGCACCGCCGCCGCCGAGTCGAGCAAGTACGACTCCATGTCCTTCCATGGTCTCGGCCTGGACGATCGGGTAAGAGACGGTGGGGACGACGTGACTAGCCTTCCGCCCGGCTGCCCGCAATCGGCGCGGCTGCAGGAGGAGGGCGAGGACGAGGACTTCAGCCAGTTAAGTGACAGCACGTTGGAGAGCCTCACGGGCAGCACGCCCAAACACCACGGCACTCACCAGCATCACTACCGCCAGCAGCCGCAGCAGCACAGCAACCACCACAGTCATCAGCACCACTACCAGCAACGAAGCCAGCCGCAGAAGTCGCCGATGAGTTTGGCCGAGCGGCTGTACAACAGCAACAGCGTGGGGACTCCCCGCGGCCGCGGCGGGGGTCGAGCGCCATCACTGGGCAAGTGTGGGCGCGCGGTGTCTTTGACAGATGGCCGCCACCAACCCGCCCAGCCCTACAGGGTTCGCCAGGCCAGACTCTCCAAGATGCACGCCCAGTTCCAGTCTATCCAATCAGAGCCGGGCTCGTCCTCCATTCCCGAAGTCCCGCGGGTCCGATCATCAGATTTCCCCGCGTCATCGTCATCCCACAGCTCGGACTTGTTCTCGCCGCGCCGGGAGCTCGCGTGCGGCGCGAACTGCCCCTACAGAGCCCAGAGCAGCAAGGCGTCCCTGTCGAACTGTCGGGGATGCAGCCCCAGGGCCTACTCCGCCAAGAGCACGCCGCGACCCTCAAACAGGCTGGAGACCATGACCAGCTGCTCGGAGCCCAGCGTCGTCGTGGCAGAATCCAGAACGACCAGAGCCCCTGAGCTGCACAAGCTTTCCAAAACCTTCCATCTCAGCATGGAAGCAGACACAATGGTCTAACCCAAGAAAACAATGGTAATTACGACTTTATCTTCATATAGCAGCAAGAACAAGGATGCACAGTTGGGGATTCGGCATGCTGTTACCTCCTTTCATAAAAAGGATGTTAATACAGTGATGCGTCTAGCATATAAACAATGACACGCCCAACCAAATTAATATTTGTTGCGGTGAACAGTGAGCTCCAAAACGCGAAGACACCAACGCTTAGTTGGAGAGGCTTGACGGCTGCAAAACCGTGTCACTTTCTTACATCGAAAAGCAACTCAACGACTCAAATTGTCCCTTTAAATGTATTTTATGAAGATTTTTTAAGATCCTGAGTGAACTGTTCAATTAAAAATAACCCATTACATAATTTGGAAAAGGAAAAAAAAGCATAAGGCAGGGTTTACAAAAGAAGATTATCAAAATTGAAAGATAACTTTTTTTCCTGAACAACACCCGACTACATAAAAAATTGAATGTACATGACAAAGTTTGATTTGTCAGAAGATTTTCCTTAAAGATTGGGTTTGAAAAAATGTAATCAATGTCAATTGAAATTTGAAGCAGCTACATGGCACGTATAAATTCCGGTATTTTTTTTACTTTCGATATCTCCATATTTTTCATCTTCTTTTTTTAACATTGTACTTGTTTTTCAGTTGTGAAAACAGATAAAAGCGCATTTTTACTATCAATCATTCAAACACGACTATACACATAGGTAGCAAGACCATCGCATTTTTAAGCAGATTTAGACGGGACTGATGAACAACGATTGATATCTGGTAATAAATTGTTTCGAACGACAACGTGAATTTAATTTGAATCTCTTCTCCAGAGAGTGAACAAAGAGTACTTTATCTGTAGTTTTAATGTGAACACGATGTCATGTGAATTAACATCGCCACGAGATTATGGCAACTAGCTAAGTATTAAAACTAATCCATATCTTGTTGGATAAATAATAAATAATTATGTCGATAATTTAAATTCGTTTGAATGTCTACACACCACTGTTCAGTAACGTTCTGAAGCCAACCCACATTACATTTTGTCACCCTACTAAAACTTTCAACAAGATGGTAATAAATAATGAAATGTTTCTCATACGCATTCCACAATAATTATAATAACATAACCAATACATATTTTATGGGTTTTTTTGTTAGCATGATCTCTAGCTTTTTAACTGCCTCACAATACATGTCGAAAAATGTTTTAACGGTGTAAAATTCATATTCGTGTTAGCTCAAACGTAATAATATATCATATATACCTAAAATATCGTATTTGTCCGTGCAATGGATGTTGTTCAATGTATGAGTGACTCAATACATACTTTTTCCCCTCGCCGTAAGGTGGCGATGTGAATTTAGAATATTCAAAATCTGTGCAGACATTCTGTTAAAATTTTTATAAAGTTCTACATGTGATGACTTTGGGGCATCTCTAAAACAGGGATGAGCATCCTGATCCGTCACCCCAGGCGTGTTGAGTTGATAATATGGACAGCGGATCTCGAAGCATTCGCTATGCTGCAAGTCCCACAGAAGTTTGCTCTTGAAAGATAATTATATTCGGGATAAGTAATAGGCCTAGCTCAACCTGAACTCATATGGACAAAAATTGAACAGGAAGATGTTTTTACATATAAGTGTTTCGCTTTTAAGAACATTGTCAGGAAGTTTTAAAAGATGTTACTTTTTAAAGTTATAGCATTGTTCATAACAATTTTAAAAAAAAACGTTTAGATATGAAAATACTACTTGAGTATTCTAAATTGTGTGTTGGTAAAATTATATAACATAAGAATAGTTTTGCAATGTGTGTACAAATGATTAAAAAAATAAAATAATTATATTGAACTGTATTATGGCGTGTATTGTTGAAAATGGTATATTTAACCTAAAAAATGAAAACATGTACGTCTCGTAATGATATATGGATGTGTACATCTTTCTGTTTTACAATGTACATTTAAGAAACCATATTGGTTTTGAGTTAGTGTAATATACTTTTATTCTGCTTTTCTCTCTGGTGATTTCATTCTTTCAATAATTTACCACATTAATAGCTGTTGTAAAAACTGTAAAAAGTTTCCGTTGTGTACTGGTGTATTTTAACAAATATTTTTTCTTTGGTTATGCTGAAACAAAGTCTTCCGAGAATTTACTTGGCCCAAATGATATATAATCTTATATATTAATATTATTGTAAAGTTTACAACACTGCCTTCGTTACGAAAGAAAGACACTAATATTATATTGAGGAACATTTCGTCAGAAGCATTTTTTTCTGGTATACGATCAAGTCAAAGAATTGTTATTTGATTTAAGAAAAACAACATTTTGAAATCCCAACGCCTATATTGATGATGAATTTAAAGCTAAATATACAATGGTATTGTTGAATCAATTTTTAGACAGTTAAAAGTGAATATGTTGACATAGAAAATGCTGTGTAGAAAACATTGACTACTTTCTCTGGAGATTTCCTTAATTTTATGCAGAACTTTTTTTCTGATACCACAAATCAAACCTAGTCAGTCAAAGTCAGAATGTGACGCCTCTGAAAGCCGAATGTCTAAATTCAGAAAATAACCGATTTAGGTTGTACGTCGTATGTCCAGTGCGTTCAATGTCCTCAAACAGGGTCAGACTGTCCGCTGCTGACTGTCACATAGATCTAAGCCTCTTGCACCATTCGTCGATCCTATGCAACTCCCCGGGGCATTGCTCGCATTAAATATTTACAACCAAGCGTGTTTACTTAAAAATCTTCACTTTCCCAGTGAAAGCAGATATCTTCAACTACAGAAAACCAATGCAAGAAGTGCTAGAATGTTTGCGAGTGCTAACAACTATACAGTCGAGACAAATTAAATTTTAAAAACTAGTGGAGATAATAGGAGGGCCTGTGGGTTCAACATCCTAAAGCCTGCAGATCTTTAAGAAGAAAACCAAGGCCATAGTTGAAAAAGAAATCTATGTGGAAATAGAATTGGACTGATTCATACAACAATGGATTCGGCATTTTGCTTTAAATGCAAATAATTTAGAGCAAAAAGTACTGATTCTGTAATTTTAAGTCTGCCAACACTCCACGTGATGTAGACCTAAGAAGTAAGGTGGTCGACCAAGCTTGATACCACTATATTTGATATAATTCTGAAATACATACACTGAAATAATGACTCAAAACAGATAGTAACAGATTAACCACAGTGCAATCATCGACCCAATTCTTTTCCGTGGTCGAATTAATCCTTGATATAAAGTGTTATGTTCCATAAATTTCCTTTTAATACCAAAACGAAGGCACAAACAACAGCTGAGATTTGAGCTCGGACACACTTGCCTGCAAGTCTGGATCACAGCCGACTGAGCTATCCCGCTGTTCCCAATTTCAAAATGTTCACTCACATCATTATGGAATCCACAGATACGAGAGACGATCGCTCAGTTGATAGAAACATACTATATTGCCAGCTTCATTAGGTTTGTCAATTGGTGCCGCTTTTTCGTTTCTTAGAAAATATACAAGTATCATAGCGAAGGACAGCGTAATTATTGCCAACAAAATGCGCAAAGTCAGTCTTGCACACAGCATAAAATATAGTACAAAACAAGAATCCAATTTAACTTTAGTTCATCATTACGCTACTGCATCTCCAGAAGGATAGAGAAAAACTTTTTCAGAATGAAAAACATGTCGAATCAATAATTTCTTATGTGCGAAGAAGTCGTAAATCTTGTAAACTTGCAAAAGATAAAGAATGTTTATCGTGGCGCGTACAGCTGTACTAGTTCTGGTTCTAATTCTTTCTGCTAACCTTATTTTATTTTTCATTAAAAAAACAATTCAGAAAAATTGCCCTCGACCTTTACTGTATAAAAAGTAAAGTTCTTTTCTGTGATAAAAAAGACATTAGCTACGGTACCGACCTAATACGTTATAATTTAAAAAGAAAAATTCCCATTATAAAATTTGCATCGCAGGGAGACTTTGTTAAAAGAAGGGTGTAAAAGATTTCTTAATGTTTCACAATTTAAATCTTAATAATATTGATATAAATGTCTGCTCTGTATGCCATTTCAATATGTTACGAAGCCATCACAAACTAAGGCTATGATCTATTCAAATTAGTAAATAAAAACATATCCAGGTTGTTTATTTTTGTATAATAAATGGATTCTTATGTTAAGGTAGCGGGATGACCGACTAATTTGTCCTTGTTACAGTCTATGTATAATTTAGAGAGAAGCAGCAATATTTCCATAGCCAATATATGTAAGAAGGAGCAAAAGTATTTTTGCAGCCTGTTTGTAAGAAGGAGCAACAGCATTTTCACACTCGATGTATGTAAGAATAAGCAACGATATTTTCACAATCTATGTATGTAAGAAGCAGTAACGATATGTTCACACCCTATGCATTTAAGAAGAAGTAATAATAATTTCTTTGCTTATGTATGTTAGATGAAGTAACTTTTTTCACTGATAATGTTTGTTTGAAAAAGTAACGATATTTTCAAAGCCTATGTATGTTCGATGGAGCAACATTCTTTTTACAGTATATGTATGTTAGAAGAAGTAACAATATCTTAACAGCCTATGAGTATATGTATGTTAGAAGAAGTAACAATATCTTAACAGCCTATGAGTATATGTATGTTAGAAGAAGTAATAAATTCAGGAAAGAACCGATTTTAGTTGTATGTCGTTGTCGATAGTGAACGCAATAACCTTCGGAGAAGGCTTCATGGATGTTCGTTTCCTTGTTGTTGTCGTTTATTCTCTTCTTACAATAATAAGGGTATTTTGTCCTTGTTTCAATGTCCTCTTTACAACAACAAATCATGTATATATAGTATGCCAGTGCGTTCTGTCTCAAACAGGACCAGACTGTCCGCTGCTGACTGACACATAGATCTAAGCCTCTTGCACCATTCGTCGATCCTATGCAACTCCCCGGGGCATTGCTCGCATTAAATATTTACAACCAAGCGTGTCTACCTAAAAATGTTCACTTTCCCAGTGAAAGAAGATATCTTTAACTACAGAAAACTAATGCAAGAAGTGCTAGAATGTTTGCGAGTGCTAACAACTATACAGTCGAGACAAATTAAATTTTAAAAACTAGTGGAGATAATAGGAGGGCCTGTGGGTTCAACGTCTTTAAGAAGAAAACCAAGGCCATAGTTGCAAAAGAAATCTATGTGGAAATAGAATTGGACTGATTCATACAACAATGGATTCGGCAATTTGCTTTAAATGCAAATAATTTAGAGCAAAAAGTACTGATTGTGTAATTTTAAGTCTGCCAACACTCCACGTGATGTAGACCTAAGAAGTAAGGTGGTCGACCAAGCTTGATACCACTATATTTGATATAATTCTGAAATACATACACTGAAATAATGACTCAAAACAGATAGTAACAGATTAACCACAGTGCAATCATCGACCCAATTCTTTTCCGTGGTCGAATTAATCCTTGATATATAGTATCATGTTCCATAAATTTCCTTTTAATACCAAAACGAAGGCACGAACAACAGCTGAGATTTGAGCTCGGACCCACTTGCCTGCAAGTCTAGATCACAGCCGACTGAGCTATCCCGCTGTTCCCAATTTCAAAATGTCCATTCACATCATTATGGAATCCACAGATACGAGAGACAATCGCTCAGTTGATAGTAACATACTACATTGCCAGCTTCATTAGGTTTGTCAATTTGTACCGCTTTTTTGTTTCTTAGAAAATACAAGTATCATAGTGAAGGGCAGCGTAATATTGCGGCATTAGGCTGATGGGCCATAGAACTTCACGCTACATGCTTCACGCTTCACGCTTCACGCTACACGTTTCATACCCTGGGCCATACAACTTCACGCTATCATGCTACATGCTTCATATTTTGCCAAAAACAAAGGGATTCTGTTTTATTTTCTCCCAAAATGATTCTTCTGACGAAGATGCTCTGATTTTGCTTTAGTTACGAAGGAGACGAAAATGAAAAAGACGAAGCATAATTTGGTGCCGAGAACATTTACTTCTCAGACAACCATGGGGAAGGTTTTAGCGTACATTCCTTCATCTTCTTGAGAATCTTGATGAGGAACTCTCTTTCAAGTATGCGAAGATGTCGTACAGTACTCACAATTTCTTACACAGAGGAAAATACAAAACAAAAAATACAAACTTCAAACAGCGATATGCAAATACTTTATGAACGAATTTTAATTAAAAATAACACGAATTAGTTGTACGTTCTCAGTGGATTTCACTCAATATAAGAATTACTGGGTTCAGGAGCGCTGTTGCTAAACTGTGAGGACATTCTTTTGACTGACAGGAGCTCTGCCAGGAACGCAAGGGGGACTGTTGGGCTTGCCCAGACATCTGATTTTGTGTCAGGTTTTGAAAAGGAATGAGAGTTGTACTACTAGTAGGATGGTAAATGTAGTAGGAGTTTGATGGTGAAGGTGCTGACATTGAACCGCTGAAGGGTGATGTATTTGGAGTAATGTCCCTGATGAAGTTTTTTAAATAGCTGCAATGTTTGCTGGAACTCCTGGAATCGATCACCACCCAGAGTCTCTCTCTCTCTCTCTCTCTCTCTCTCTCTCTCTCTCTCTCTCTCTCTCTCTCTATCTATCTATCTATCTCTACCTCTATCTATGTATCTATTGATCTATCGATCTCTCCCTCTTTCTCTATCGACATATTAATGAACCACGTTTAACTTTGCATAGAGTCAAAAGCTTTTTTTTAACTCATCCCAAGTTTGAGTTCTCTGGTCTTCACTCTTGTACTTGTAGTCAGGCACACGAGGATGCCAGAGAAGGGGCCTTGCCCTTACCATCTCAATCAAATTATTCCTTGTAATAGTCTATGTTCGCCGGGTCCAGACTAGACGTGAAGCAAAAAAAGTGAGCATGTTCATTTCTCTCTACACGCGTGAGGCGTGAAGCGTGACCCGTGTAGCGTGTAGTGAGTTGTATGGCCCAGCGTAATAGAGACAAAGAGTGTCCACTTTTCTGTACACGTTTAAAACGTGTAGCGTGAAGCGTGAAGCGTGTAGCGTGAAGTTCTATGGCCCATCAGCCTTCAGCACACAATATACTTCATTAGGTTTGTCAATTTGTACCGCTTTTTTGTTTCTTAGAAAATACAAGTATCATAGTGAAGGGCAGCGTAATAATTGCCAACAAAATGCGCAGAAGTCAGTCTTGCATACAGCAAAATATATAGTACAAAATAATAATCCAAGTTTACTTTAGTTATCATCATTACGTTACTGCATTTCCAGACGGAGAAAGAACAACTTTTTCAGAATGAAAAGCATGTCGAATCAATAATTTCTTATGTGCCTAGAAGTCGTAAATCTTGTAAAGGTTCTAATTCTTTCTGCTAACCTAATTTTATTTTTCATTAAAAAAAAAAAAAACAATTCAGAAAAATTTCCCTCGACCTTAACTGTATAAAACGTAAAGTCCTCTCTGTGAGAAAAAAGACATTAGCTACGGTACCGACCTGATACGTTAAATTTTCAAAAGAAAAATTCCCATGATAAAATATGTATTGCAGAGAGACTTTGTTAAAAGAAGGGTGTAAAAGATGTCTTAATGTTTCACAATTTCAATCTTAATAATATTGATATAAATGTCTGCTCTGTATGCCATTTCAATATGTTACGAAGCCATCACAAACTAAGGCTATGATCTATTCAAATAATCTCTGTCCACAAACGGGCTGGAGGTATTTGCAGCCTATGTGTTCACGAGTGTTTTGATACAATTTTAAGAGAAAAGACTTCATCAAAGGACAATAACACAAGACACTTTTGCAATCTGAGAAAATCCAATGGTTATAAACTGTAATTTTGGTTAGACAGAAAGTTGTTTTTCAAAGAAAAAAAATTTGTTTCAACGAGAAAATATAGATTTATTTTCAGAACGATAGATCAAAATATAGATAGATAAGTAGATGGATAGATAGATGGATAGGGGAGAATGAGAGGACGTAGAGAGAAGAGATAAAGAGATAAAGAAAATGAGAGAGAGAGAGAGAGAGAGAGAGAGAGAGAGAGAGAGAGAGAGAGA
>RQTK01001014.1:165074-178420 GCA_003991915.1 Elysia chlorotica | reverse complement strand
TGTGTGGGAGGGAGGGGGGGGGGATGCGGGGGTTCACTAACCATTCTCTTCCTATTTCCATCTCTTTCCTGTCTACCACTATTCTAACTTTGTGAGGAAAACAAACAGGTAAAAAGTGCAGGGCGTTTGTTTTCTCTATGGAAAACCATATAGACGGGCGCACGGTGGAAAAAGAAACTAAACCCACGTCTGTGCAAACTCCAGACGAAAATATTGACTGTCTTGGGCAAAAATAGACAATTTACCTCCCCTTGCATCACAGGTGCGTCTGGGTTTGAGTTTTGAGTTTTGAGTTTTGAATTTTGAGTTTTGAGTTTTGAATTTTGAATTTTGAATTTTGAGTTTTGAGTTTTGAATTTTGAGTTTTGAGTTTTGAGTTTTGAGTTTTGAGTTTTGAGTTTGTTGCTTAGCATCTAGCTTGAGAACCTTATAAGCTATGTTGCGGTCGGGTCTCAAGACTAATGTCTGACAAAATGCATGTGCTGCCACATACAAACATAGAGACAGTGGTGGATTACTATAAATCCTACCCCAACCAGTCACGGTATATTGACACCGATCCAAAAAGTGAGGGTGTGTTAGTTTAATTTGTTGCTTAGCGTACAACATCAACACTGTATAGGCTTTATTTTGGACGGACCCCAAGACTGACGTCTGATAATTTTATGTGCTGCCACACACGAGACAGGGCGGGGATACCATGACTCCTGTCTCAGCCGGTCATATTAAACTGACACCGGCCCAACCAGTAGGGAGTGAAATCGCCAGGGCTCGAACCACAGACCGTAAATACATTTTTGAGCGATCCTGGGATCGAACCATGCCTACTCCCACTAATCTGACTATACTAGACCAAAGATAGTGCAGATAGAGAAGACTATAAATAGTTAGTGTTCAAGATAGTGTAGACAGAGTAGACGCTATAAATAACCAGTGTTCAAGATAGTGCAGATAGAGTAGACTCTATAAATAACCAGTGTTCAAGATAGTGCAGGTATAGTAGACTATAAATAGTCAGTGTTCCACTCAGCACCCGACCCATATGTGTGTTATCACCTCACCTGACAAAGCTAAAAATCACTTTCATCTACCTACTATCTCCGTACCGCAACGCACCGTCTCGCACTGTACCGTAACATACCGCACCGCCCAGAGCTTTACCACACTGTACCGCACTGTACCGCACTGCACCGCACTGTACCGCACTGCACCGCACTGTACCGCACTGCACCGCACTGCACCGCACTGCACCGCAGTGTACCGCACTGTACCGCACTGTACCGCACTGCACATAACTGTACCGCACTCCACCGCACTGTACCAAACTGTACCGCACTGTACCAAACTGTACCGCACTGCACCGCACTGCACCAAACTGGACCGCACTGTACCGCACCGTCCCGCTCTGAACCGCACTCTACTGCACTGTACCGCACTGTACCGCACCGTCTCGCACTGTACTGCACTGTACCGCACCGTCTCGCACTGAACTGCACTGTACCGCATTGTACTGCACTGTACCGCACTGTACCGCACCGTCTCGCACTGTACCGCACCGTCTCGCACTGTACCGCACTGTACCGCACTGTAGCGCACTGTTGCGCACTGTAGCGCACTGTAGCGCACTGAACCGCACCAGGCATACATCGAAACAAACCGTCTCTCATCACCCTTCCAGTTCTCTGTCGAAGAATTCACTTTTCTTCTGTTGTTTCAAAATTTATTATTTTTCTTTTTTTTATTATTCTTTATAAAACAAACTTTTTTTTGGATGTTTCTTTTTTATTTTTAATGCATATAGGTTAAAAAAAACAAAACAAAAAACAGTGGTTCAATTTTTTATATAGTTAAAGGGATTAAAAAAAAATTCTTTAAGGATATACTTCAGATGAGACGAAGATAAGAAGGAGAGAGAGAGAGAGAGAGAGAGAGAGAGAGAGAGAGAGAGAGAGAGAGAGAGAGAGAGAGAGAGAGACCTGCTGGACACAAGGTGAAAGATATACATTGAAACTGCGAGAGGTCTAATACTTGTTGCTTAGTAATAAATACAGCCGTAATTCGATATCTATAAAGATTGTAAGTCCAAGGTATATGTTTATAGTACCGTTATATTTACTACCTTTAGTATTTTGGATTTGCTATACTCCACGTATTGTATCCCTCCCCAGTAGCGTTAGATCTATAAAAAAATATGATAAAATCGTTACCTGAATTGTAAAATGTTCTATTTCATTATTTTTACTGAAGATTCAGAGTATTTCAAGAAGGAGATAGATCATTATACAACTGGGGTGATGAAATGTCTTACTTCAAACAAAAAAGACAGACAAAAGCCTTCATATCAAAGAGAAAACAGTTGTTACTATAACATCATCTTTTGTGCCCCATGTTAACTCTGTATCAGGCAGTAAACTTTCTTAAGCTCCAGAGAGTTTCCACATTGTTATGCCACATACATATACCTATTTTTAACGACAATACCGCGTAGTTTTTACAGCTTAACAGTTTCGGACTTTTATTATTCTCACTGCTTGTTCCGTGAACATAATAAAGGTGTGAAAGATGTGAAACACACACCAACATTAAAAAAGACTTGGGAAGACAATAAATTATAATTATTCGTTTTAGCATGGATGTCTTACTTTCTCGGTGTTGGATCGAACCCGCACCTTCTACTCGGGACCTATAGAGACAGACAATAGCCTTCACATCAGAGAGAAAACAGTTGTTACTATAACATCATCTTTTGTGCCCCATGTTAACTCTGTATCAGGCAGTAAACTTTCTTAAGCCCCAGAGAGTTTCCACATTGTTATGCCACATACATATATATATTTTTTAACGACAATACCGCGTAGTTTTTACAGCTTAACGGTTTCGGACTTTTATTATTCTCCATGCTTGTTCCGTGAACATAACAAAGGTGTAAAAGATGTGAAACACACACCAACATTAAAAAAGACTTGGGAAGACAATAAATTATAATTATTCGTTTTAGCATGGATGTCTTACTTTCTCGGTGTTTATTACTGCGTGAAGATCGTGGGAGATTAAAGGGTAGTTGAAACGTAATTATACTACAGTTATAAGATGGTAGAAAAGATTGAAGGTAAAGAGACTGATAGGACAAGGAGTATAGGCAAGGTATTTCATTTCTCACAGTTAAGAAAAGATTACAGGGACATGGGCATGGATAGAGATGAAAAGCTCCAAGCTATATAATCAGACAGCAACTAAGTTAAAGTAAGTTGGTGTTTTGGGATTTACTGGTAAGTCAGCAGAAAGTCTCTGCTATTGGGTCCCAAGACAAATCTCTGGGAATTTTACGTACTTGTCTCACAGAGACAGTGCGGGGATGGTTGGTTGGTTGGTTGGGTTGGCTCTCTCTCTCTCTCTCTCTCTTTCTCTCTCTCTCTCTCTCTCTCTCTCAATCACCCATTCAATTTCTATTATCCTTCTCAATATCTCCTCCTTTTATAGACCTACAATTCGTAAGTTTGAGAGGTATCATAAACAACACGCAATCATCGGCTGGTGTTCCAACCCCAAACCTCCTGTTCGTTAAACCAAACCACTATCCACTGAGCTATCCAACGCCGCATGTCTTACACTGTGACTCTCTGGTTCACACAAATTTTCTTTGTCTTTTTTATCTTCTATACCACCCACGAAGTTATTAAAAAAAAAAAAAATACAAATACGCAATGACATCTGTGTAGTCAGTTAAAATTGTCCGTCTGCCTTTTACATTAAAAATAATTCGTCTTTGTCTGTCTGTCCGTCTGTCTGTCTGTGTGTCTGTCTGCCTGTCTGTCTGTCTGTCTGTCTGTCTGTCTGTCTGTCTGTCTGTCTCCCTCTCCCTTTCCCTCTTCGTCTCCCTCTTCCTATATCTCTACCTTTACCTGCCCTCTATCTGTCTCTCTCCTTCTTCTTTCTCTCAATCTTCCTTCCCGTATCTCTCTCCCTCTCCCACCCTCTCTTCCTCTCCCTCCCACCGATTCTCTCTTCTCTCACTCCTTCCCTCTCCCTCTCTCTATCCCTATCTCTCTCCCTTTCCCTTCCCTCTATCTCTCTGTCTCTCTCTCCCATTCTCTCGTTCCCTCTCTACTCTCTTTTTCTCTAATACATCTCCCTCTTTCCTCTCTCTTCCTCCCTCTATCTCTCTCCCCCTCCCTCTGAGTCTGTCTCCCCTTCTCTCTCCCCTCTCTCCCATAACCTCTCCCTCTCCCACCCTCTCTCCCTCTTCCTCCAGCCGAGTCCCTCTCTCCCTCCCCCTCCCCCCTCTGCCCACACTCTCTCTGTAAGACAGCCGCGCTCACATGTTCGGAACCAGACAACCGTGCAGCGTTTGTGAGTGAGCACTTGTCAAAACAACATTTTAGCTCACCCTCCTCTCGCCACACTGGCCTCTTAATACGTTCGCTGAATAGCATCAAATGGCACCAAACGGCACCGACCGGCACTAAAGAGTGGCACTATAGGGCACTAAATGGAAACGGCGTTTTTATCCCCTACCATCAAGACTTATAAAATTATTATTATTATTCGTCTTCTTCTGTGTATGGCGAGATCGGAAATTCCGGAAAATCTTGTCGTAACCAATGTATAATAAAATAAAAGAAGATTATGGTTGAGATTATAGTTTTGTGTTGAAACATGAGTCTTTTGTGTTGCATAGTAGTAGGATATGGAGATGATGAGATTTGGTGATTTTTGTCCTTCTCTTTTCGTAAATAGAGGAACAGCCTGATAGATGGAAATACAGAGAGATAGAAGAGAGAGCATTGAAAGGAGAAAGAGAAGGAGAAATGGCGAGAGGCAGAGAGAGATAAAGACACACAAAGGAATAGGCTATCAGAGGGATTGAGGGAGATAGAGAGAGAGACAGATAGAAGGAGAAAAAAGAAGAGAGAGAGAGAGAGAGAGAGAGAGAGAGAGAGATAGAGACAGAGAGAGAGACAAACACACACACATTTTTATTTGTTGTTTAACGTCCAGCCCTAGCACTCTAAAGGCTGTATTGTGGTCGGGACCTAAGACTAACATATACTAATTTAAGTTGCAGCCACCCAGAGACACAGAGCAGGCATTCCAAGACTTCTGTCTTAGCCGGTCACATTTTATTGACAACGATGCAACCAGAGGGAGGGTAAATCGGATATATATGCATTATCGATCGTGAGTTCTAAACTTTACTTTTTTAAGAAAATGTGTAACTATGAGCTAATTTTGTTACTGTTTGTTGAAATCTTCTAGAACTACAGTCGCGTTCTTTTTTATTTCTATATTTTCCATGCGACTAAATTGATTTTTGATTATGGTGTCTGTTCAGATAAGTAATCCAGCCGGTTGTGCTCTACGCTGACAAACAGGAGGCAGAGGTTCGATTCTAAACCGGTGTGTGAGGGAGAGAGATTGAGAAGGACACGAGAGAAAGAGAAAGAAAGAGATGTAGGGAGAAAGATAGGGAGAGAGAAAAAGAAAGAGAGAGGGAGGAAAAGACAACGAGAAAAAGAGATAAAGGAAGAGAGACAGTGAGAAAGAAAGAGAAAGTGAAAAGAGCAAGATCGGGAAAAAATAAAAATGTCACAAAAATATTTATCAAAACAAACAAACAACAGTAAACAAGAACACAAAAGCTTAAAAGTAAAAAAAAAATTCTTAAAAAGAAATGTTGCGCTCTTTAAGGTAGATAAATCAACGCAGTGTTCATATTGTTCACATCAATAACAACTAGCGACAATTAGCGGTGTGTAGTTCTCTAGCATTTGGTTCCATTTGTCTCCGCAACTTCGCACCTTGGCTGCACTATCTCAGGTAATCTGTCTCGTACATCTATCATATAAAGATTGGTGCGGGTGAGTTTGTAGGAGATTTCGCGGGAAATGGGCGGGAGGAGATTTCAAATGGGCGGGACATATTATCATCTTGCCACACTTAGAGAAAGTCCATCAATCTGTGTCGCCTATCACGGCCATGGTGAAAATATTACAGTCCTTGCAATCCTCACAATGATAGGGGATGACATAATCAAAACCTCCTAGGCATGGGGTTCAACCATTGGCTCCGGGGGTCTAGCACACGGGTCGTAAGTACAACGTCGCAGTATATCTTAGGTCGAGTCGTAAACTTATTCCGACCTTGAGCATACGAGCCTAGACTTATAATTGGACGCCAGCGCAGATTCACCATTCTGTCGTCTTCGTTTTGATATAAATTCCCGTCTCCACAAGGCGTCTGTTGTCATTTCACGGCGATGGTGGACAACTAAGGGTTAACCGATAATTGTCCCTTGCTGTTGTGTCGTCACACAGGCATGTCCTATGAGTTCTAATGATGGGTTATAATAGTTTCGTCTCTCTCAAAAAGGATTTAATCATGGGTTGTGTCGCAGTCTCGTCCTCTCTGGTTTTTAATGATGGGTTGTGTTACAGGTTACAGTTTTTATCTGCCATGAGTTTTGACGATGGGGGTTTATCGAAAGTGCAGTTGTCTAAACGGCGTAACGGCGTTTTGCCCAAACAGATCTTTAAATAATTACACGTTTTACCGGGGTTTGGTGGCATCTTTGTCCTCCTAACCTCTCTTTCTTTCTCTCTCTCTCTCCCTCTCTCTCTCTACCTCTCTACCTCTCCACTTCCTCCCAACGAAGCCCTCCATCACCCTGACAATACCATGTTCCACCACCACTGTCAGTAGACCCACACCCATATCTCCCTGCGTCTTACTCTTATTCCATGTCTTTCCACATCTGTCCCTCTCTCCCCTTCCTCTCTCTCTCTCTCTTTCTCTCTCTCTCTATCTTTCTCTCTCTTTCTCTCTCTCTCTTTATGTCTCTGTCTCTCTGTGTCTCTCTCTCTGTCTCTCTGTGTCTCTCTCTGTGTTTCTCTCTCTCTGTCTCTCTGTGTCTCTCTGTCTCTGTCTTCCCATTTGCCTCTCTTGCTATGCGCCTTGCCCCCGCCTGTCTCTCTCTCTCTCTCTCTCTCTAAAGAGAGAGAGAGAGAGGAAGGGGAGAGAGGGACAGATGTGGAAAGACATGGAATAAGAGTAAGACGCAGGGAGATGATGGGAGGGAGATGCAGAAAGAGAGTGACATAGAGATAAAGGGGAGAAGGGAGGCAGAAGAAGGCATATATCATAATAAGACAAGTTAACGCAAAAAAAACAAACACCCAACAATCTCATTAATAAAATGCGAGAGGAAAAGTGATAAACTATTATATTAACAAAATAGGAGTAGAAGGATTTTTGTTCTATTTTATATAACATTTTGAGGTAAGTCGAGTCAGTGCAATAATAATCATTACATCGAAAAGCAAGCAAATATGAAAAGAAAAAGCATTATGTGGTTAACAAATCAATTTACAGATAAAGTAAAATTTAGAGAGAAAGAGTAAATAAGAGAGGATTAAGTGACGATAAAGGGGGGAGATGGGGACATACATTTTTACAGTTTTAAACTTTGATGATTCTGTTAGCATTCGGACCATCTTAAAACAAATTAGAGTGCGTATGTGCGCGTGTGTGTGTGTGTGTGTGTGTGTGTGTGAAAGGTGCTTAAGTCCAAGGTACAGAGTCAAACCTGCGTATTTTGAGTTTCGGTAAAGCGTCATCGAATATTGAGATAAAATGTGCTGCAAACAAAGTCGACATTAAATTTTTACAATTTATCAAAGATTACTTTCACTTTAATTGTATAGGTTTTTATGATATTCGAGAAGTCGTTGCTTTGGATTTCAACGGTTTTTTACATTTCTCTGGTTCTTAGACTTAAGGTGAGAGTAATGGTCATCAAAAGAAATGCTCTCTAGCTTTTAAATTGTTCCTTACTAGAAACTTTACTCAGTCATAAAAATATTATACGATTCAAGATTAAAAATTGCGTTACTGTCCTTTACACTTCTTTTCATAATCTCAAACCCATATTGTGATCTGTTTTGAAACGTGTTTTTAACTACAATACAAGGCCTACAAATAATTTTGGAAGCCTAACTACAATATTAATAACTTGAGGCTAGAGATTTAATCGAATTTTAGCCACTTAAATTTATTGAATCATTTGGTCCAGTACTTCACTGAAAGCCTCAAGGTTTAGAAATACGTCAAACAGTGATTACTCACGTTTCGTCATCACCTCAACACTAAAAAATTTACAACCATCTGTGTGAGTGAGCAGATTACACCAGTGTTCCTGTAGTCCTAATTACTCACCCTCAACCTCAGGAACTGGGGGAAGCGAAATGGCGCAGGTGGTAGAGCGATGGTCTTCCAACCGGAAGGTTCCTGGTTCGAAACTCACAATCAGCCTTAAAATTCAATTGTTAATTCTCTTTGCTTACTGGTTAGGTCGGTGTCAGTATAATGCAATCGCCTGAGACAGGAGTCTAGGTATCTCGTTAATGCCACTGTGTGACTGACAGAACGTAAAATAGACAGGCGTTAGTCTTGGGGTCCGTGACGGTCTACGATATAGCTTTGCTACTGACGTTGGACGTATAAAAATCAATTAAACTTCATTTTGAGGGAGGATCCCAAAAATTAAGATAGAGTCAACTCACTCACCCCCGAGGAGCGCGGTGGCCATGAGGTAGAACATCGACTTTCGACACAAAGGTCCGTGGTTCGAGCCCTGGCGATTTCGCTCCCTACTGGTTGGGTCTGTGCCAGTTTAATGTGATCGGCTGAGACAGAGGTCATGGCATCCCCGCCCTGTCTCGTGTGTGACAGCACATAAAATTGTCAGACATCAGTCTTGGGTCTCGTCCAATATAATCTATATAGTGCTGATAAAAACTCAAACTCAAACTCACTAACCCCCGCCTCCCCACCCACCCATCGAAGGCAACCCACCCTTACTCAACTTAACTCAACTCAACTTAACTTAACTCAACGCCTGTTTTAGACAACCACTGAAGAAAAACAACTGTTAAAAGAAAAGAGACTTTAAAACTGACGAATGTATTTATTATTTTCCAAGCCGCGTGGTGGTTTTCTTAAACCCGCTGGAATGTTTACTCACGACAGACGGAGCTATTCCTTATGCAGTACTCACGTTTGGGGTGTTTGTTGTTTTTTTCAAATGTTTCGCACGAACTTCTTGAAGAAATTGAGTTGCTTTAGCTCCTTTTCGTCTTTCCTGTATCCACTTTATGACTGGCATGTCTTTTAACATATTAACTTTGTTTGATTTTCTTTTCCTTTTCTTCCTTTTAACTTCAAAATATGTGTAGGAAAACATTCCTAGCTCAGAAACATTCATCATCTCACAAAAGCACGTGTATTTCTGGGACGTGAGCACCTAGATTTAGACCAGAGCCAGACTGCCTTTGGTGGCTGTGGTGGGGCTATGGCTTCCATATGAAACCCTCTTGTATTTTTTTAGCCTTGGTCGGACTGCGCAAATTTTAATACAAGAGGGTTTCATAAAGAACCCCCAGTCCAGCCACAGCCCCACCCCAGCCACCAGCGTCAGTCTATTCTGGTCTAAGGAACATAGGTTGACGAAACGTAAAGAAAGATGGGTAAGCAAGTATACATTTTTAGAAAGATGAATCAAAGAATAATGCATTACGAAAGATGAGTTACAATTTTAAAAATGCATTTAGAAAGATGACTTGAGGAAAATACATTAACGGATATGAGTTGACGAAAATGTAACTATGAAGACGGATGAGTTGACAAGTATGTAATAAGGAAGATGAGTTAATACATTGTACCTGAAAATGCGTTAAGAAAGGAGAGTTAAAACGTAAAAAAACGTTAAGTAAAATAGATTACCAAAAAAAAAAAAAAACGAATGCATTAAGGAAGATGAGTTAAAGCGTGAAAATTCATTGAAATGCATCTTCCTCTCTCTCTCTCTCCCTCCCTCCCTCTCTCTCTCTCTCTCTTTCTCTCTCTTTCTCTCTCTCTCTATCTTTCTCTCTCTCTCTCTCTCTCCCTCTCTCTCTCTCTCTCTCTCTCTCTTCCCCAGGTGATGTATGACCTACTGATTGGAGCCTAATGATCTCAGATAGATTTATAGATTACCTGAGTGGTCTCTCATTCTCCACTATCTCTCTGGGTCTCCCTCCCTCCCGGTCTCCCTCCCTCTCTTTCTCCCCCCCACCCCTGTCCCCAGGTGATATATGACCCACTGATTTAAGCGTAATGTTCCCAGATAGATGTACAGATTACCTTAGGTACTGCAGTCAGTGTCTCTCTCTCTCCCTCCCCTCCTCCCCTCTCCCCAGGTGATATATGACCCACAGATTTAAGCGTAATGTTTCCAGATAGATGTGTAGATTACCTGAGATACTGCAGTCAGGGGGTGGAGTTGTGGAGACAAATGGGAGAAAGTGCTCTCTCCTTCTCCGTTTCAAACTACGTATCTACATTATGAAGACTGATTGGAAAATAATTATAATAAACAGACTGACAATACGGTACTTTACGCCCTGTTCTGTCGCCAGCCCTCAGCTTATCGAGAGTAGTTTGTCAAAAAAAATCTCGTGTTGTGCTATGCGCTAGTTGTATGTAAGATAACCATAATGGATGTGGATTTAGTGGGGGGAGAGAGAGAGAGAGAGAGAGAGAGAGAGAGAGAGAGAGAGAGAGAGAGAGAGAGAGAGAGAGAGAGAGAGAGAGAGGTAATGCTGGTCGGTAGATTTACTGGTACGAGAGGGTCATAGGTTCGAATCTAGCTCTGGTAAGACCAGACGGCGCGAAAGATCACCTTTTCTGGGATGGTGGCCGTATGAAAAAGTAAAAAAAGAAGTTAAAAGGGAAAACCAAAATTGGAAAGGCAAAATTAATATACAAAGTGAAAAAACAAACAAACGAACAAGCAAATAGTCAAAAGAGACCATAAGTGGAGGACAAAATTTATACATTTAGATGTGCACATAACAATCAAAACAACAAATACTTTCAATGCCGAAACCTTCTTTGAAAGCCAATCAACCGAGTAGCAATGTTGACGTGGTAATTAGCCATAGATCTAAGTTATTTAAACCGCTTTGGATAAAAGGAAGGACCACAAATTAAGATCGTTATCTATCTATGTTACCGCACTACAATGAAAACTTAATACAGTTACTGAATAACCATTGTTTTACAGTTACTGAATAACCATTCTTTTGAAATACAATCATCCCAGAAAGGACTTTGATAAGAAATTAGCCGCAGGTTTCTTCTATTTACACTGAATAGTGACAATCAATGCGTGACAAAAGACAGCGCTATAAAAGGTGTCAATACTGTTGTCCACGCTACAATGACTTGGCTTGGCTTGGGTTGGTTTAACGTCCAACAGCAGCACTATATAGGCTATATTGTGGACGGGCCCCAAGATGGACGTCTGACAATTTTATGTGCTGCCACACACGAGACAGGGCGGGGATACCATGACTCCTGTCTCAGCCGGTCACATTATACTGACACCGACCCAACCAGTAGGGATTTCAATTGCCAGGTTTCGAACTCGGGACCTTTTGCGTCGGAAGCCGATGTTCTACCCCTGGTCCACCGCGCCCCCCACGTGATGATGGAACACTTTTTGAAAAATAACCCACAACGTTCCCCCCCCCACGCTACAATGAAAATCAACATTAACAAATCATTTGATGATGAAACATTCTCTGCAAAATAACTCACAACGTTACGACTTAGACAAGAAATGAATCGCATGGCATTATATTTAGGGCGCTAAATTGTGGCAATGCTTGAGAAAAGAAGGCAATATTTGACATAAGGAAGACAATATTTAACAAAAATAAGGCAGTTTTTGACAAAAGGAAGCTCCACAAAAGTTCCATAATACAATAGAAGATGACCCTCTGTACAAACCAATCGTACGACAAATGATGCATGATGTGTATTGAATGTGAAGTATTATAGCCTTTGCGATAACGGACAGCTTAGCAAAAACGATGACGATCATGTTATGGAATCTGCACCAGCGTCAAATCGGGGGGCGCGGTGGCCCTGGGGTAGAACACCGGCTTCCGACCGCAAAAGGTCTGGGTTCGAGCCCTGACGATTACGCTCCCATCTGGTTGGGTCGGTGTCTGTTTAATGTGACCGGCTGAGACAGTAGTCATGGTATACCCGCTCTGTCTCGTGTGTAGCAGCACATAAAATAGTTAGACGTCAGTCTTGGGGCCCGTCCACAATATAGCCTATATAGTGCTGATGTTGGTCTTTAAACTAACTCAACTCAACTTCCAGTGTGTCTCCCCTGTATAACAACACAGTCGTTACCGTGCTGACAATAACAACAACAACAACAACAACAACAACAACAACAACAACAACAACAACAAATGTTGCTATTGCTGCCTAATTGATTGATGAGCGTGGGAACTCTTTTGTGAAGGTGTTTAGAAAAAGGTGATTGTGTCGCGCGCTAGCTCTCTAACGGAGGAGGCGGAAAAGGTGAGACAGCTTCCGCAGCGGGCGGGGAAAAGACGGCAAGTCGACGAGACGACAAGTCGACGCGTTACCGGTACCTAAAGGGTTAACCATTTTTCTGTGTCCGAATTGATTAATGAGCTTACACAGGTTTTTCAAGGGCTCTTTTTGTGTGATGGGTCCAGGGTGCTTGATGCTGTTGTTGTTGTTGTTGAAGGATGGGTTTGTGTTGGTGTCGGTTGTGGTGGTGGTATTGTTGCAGTTGTTGTGGTCACTTTTACCCTGATGAGAGAAGGGTAATTTGTTTTAAATATTGGTTAGGGTTTCGTAGTTAGCTCAGGCATTAGCGTTGGATTGTTAGGAAGAGAGAAAGAGGGGGGAGAGAAGGAGAGACAGGGAGAGAGAGATAACATTAGCACTATATAGGCTATCTTGTGAATGGGCCCCAAGACGACGTCTGACAATTTTATGTGCTGCCACACACGAGACAGGGCGGGGATACCATGACTCCTGTCTCAGCCGACACATTAAACTGACACCGACCCAACCAGTAGGGAGCGAAATCGCCAAGGCTCGAACCACGGACCTTTTGCGTCGGAAGCCGATGTTCTACCCCAGGGCCACCACCGCCCCCCCTAGTGAGAAGAGTTCTGATCCGCAGCACATAAATTGTCAGACGATTAGTCTTGGGACCCGTCCACAATATAACCTATATAGTGCTTACGTTGGACGTTAAGGACCAATTAATCAACTCACCTTCCACTCACTTCACACGGGAGAGCAGTGTCCACATTTTTCAACAGGTGTGTAAACACCAGCCTACCCTACCCTTAACCCCTGAACTAAGATTTAACCCTTGACTTCTGATACTACTTCGAACCCTTTATCTCTAGCGTTCGAATTTGACCCTTAACCTCTAGTCCTTGAGTTTTGAGCCCTAACCTCTGACACTAAGT
>RQTK01001014.1:151407-163930 GCA_003991915.1 Elysia chlorotica | reverse complement strand
TCTGGCTGAGATAGGAGTTATGGTATCCCCGCCCAGTCTCGTGTGTGGCAGCACATGAAATTGTCAGACGTCCGTCTTGGGGCCCATTCACAAGATAGCCTATATAGTGCTGGTGTTGGACGTTAAACTAACTCAACTCGACAACTCACCAGGAAACATTATATTGACACCAATCCAACAGGTAGGGGACGAAATTGGACAAATATATTGTTGACCAACAATCGTGGGTTTCGAACCGAGAAACTACCGATTGGAAGACTAATGCTCTAGGACTTGTTCACCCCCATCTCATCTGGTCGGTTACCAAATGACAGAGATAGACGATGTAATCTTAACAGATTTCAAGTGTTGGGTGCAGCCATAGATTTATGTCTATGGGTGCAGCTTATACAGGACTAAAGTATTGATTTTTAAAAACCGTACAGTGTTGTGTATCGAAAAATCGCCTTATAGGATAACCTGTGGAAAATCTATATAGGGCTAGTTAGGACCACCTCGCTCTCTCTCTCTCTCTTTCTGTGTGCCTGTCTGTCTCTGTCTCTGTCTGTCTCTGTCCGTCTCTGCTTCTAATGTCTTTTTAAAAGATCGTACAATCTTGTCTCGAAAAATCGCCTTATTGCAAAACTTAAGAAAGCCTATATAGGGAAAGTTAAGACCACCTCGCTCTCTTTTTCTGTCTCTGTCTCAGTATGTCTGTCTCAGTCTGTGTGTCTTTCTGTCTGTCTCCCTACCCCCCGACATAAACATTTCAATGGCTTAAAGACAGCAATTCATCATTTGACCAAGGCGAGGATATTCACCGCAAAAACAGGTGTCAAAGGCTTAAGAGAGCATGCAAACCATGCATTGTAATTGTAACGCTTTAACCGATTGTTGCTGGCGACTTAGTGTCAATGGTTAGGGGTCAGAACTCAAGGATTAGATGGTTAAGGGTTAAATTCTAATGTTAGAGATAAAGGGTTAGAATCTAGTGTTAGAGGTAAAGGGTCAGAATCTAGTGTTAGAGGTAAAGGGTTAGGGTTGGGTTGGGTTGGGTTGGTTTAACGTCCAACAGCAGCACTATATAGACTATATTGTGGACGAGCCCAAGACGGATGTCTGACATTTTTATGTGCTGCCACACACGAGACAGTGCGGGGATACCATGACTCATGTCTCAGCCGGTCACATTATATTGACACCGACCCAACCAGTAGGGAACTCAACAGCCAGGATTCGAACTCGGGACCTTTTGCCGGAGGCCGATGTTCTACCCGTGGGCCACCGCGCCCCCGGTAAAAAGTTAGAACTAAGCGTCAGAGGCTAGGGCTCAGAACTCAAGGACTAGAGGTTAAGGGTCAAAGTCGAACGCTAGAGATAAAGGGTTCGAAGGTAGTATCAGAAGTCAAGGGTTAAAACTAGGGTCAGGGGTTAAGGGTAGGGGCCTGAGATTGTGTTTACACACCTGTTGAGAAATGTGGACACTGCTCTCCCGTGTGAAGTGAGTGGAAGGTGAGTTGATTTAAGGTTGGTTCCTTACCGTCCAACGTCAGCACTATATAGGTTAGAGAGAGAGAGAGAGAGAGAGGGAAGGATAGATAGAGACAGACAGACAGACAGGGGAGAGAGAGAGAGAGACAGAGAGAGAGACAGAGAGTCAGACAGACAGACAGGCAGACAGACAGACAGACAGACAGACAGACAGAAAGACACACAGACTGAGACAGACATACTGAGACAGAGACAGAAAAAGAGAGCGAGGTGGTCTTAACTTTCCCTATATAGGCTTTCTTAAGTTTTGCAATAAGGCGATTTTTCGAGACAAGATTGTACGATCTTTTAAAAAGACATTAGAAGCAGAGACGGACAGAGACAGACAGAGACAGAGACAGACAGGCACACAGAAAGAGAGAGAGAGAGAGCGAGGTGGTCCTAACTAGCCCTATATAGATTTTCCAGGTTATCCTATAAGGCGATTTTTCGATACACAACACTGTACGGTTTTTAAAAATCAATACTTTAGTCCTGTATAAGCTGCACCCATAGACATAAATCTATGGCTGCACCCAACACTTGAAATCTGTTAAGATTACATCGTCTATCTCTGTCATTTGGTAACCGACCAGATGAGATGGGGGTGAACAAGTCCTAGAGCATTAGTCTTCCAATCGGTAGTTTCTCGGTTCGAAACCCACGATTGTTGGTCAACAATATATTTGTCCAATTTCGTCCCCTACCTGTTGGATTGGTGTCAATATAATGTTTCCTGGTGAGTTGTCGAGTTGAGTTAGTTTAACGTCCAACACCAGCACTATATAGGCTATCTTGTGAATGGGCCCCAAGACGGACGTCTGACAATTTCATGTGCTGCCACACACGAGACTGGGCGGGGATACCATAACTCCTATCTCAGCCAGACACATTAAACTGACACCAACCCAACCAGTAGGCAGCGAAAGCGCCAGGACTCGAACCCGAACCTTTTGCGTCGGAAGCCAATGTTGTACCCCAGGGCCACCACCCCACCCCCCCACCCCCAAATCTGGTAAGAAATGAGTCCTGATCCGCAGCACATAAAATTGTCAGACGTTAGTCTTGAGACCCGTCCACAATATCTCTCTCTCTCTCGCTTACATAGAAGATTGTTTCGAAATAATATTTATTTAACCCTCCCCCCCCCTCCCCCTAAAAAAACAAAAAAAAAAAAACAATACAAAACAAACAAACACAAAACAAACAAAAAACACAAGAAAACACACACACACATACACATACATACATACGTATGCTCTCTTTCTTCGGGAAAGAAAAAGAAAACAACGAAAAAACGAAATAAGCTAACTTTTCCTATAGCAATCTAAAGAATAGAAACAAAATGCGTCGCTCGAATCACGGACCTCCTGCATCGAAAACCGGTGTTCTACCCCAGAGCCACCGCATCCATCTTATTACACCCACTAAACTCATTATTTTCTATACAGACCCCCATTCATTATCATCTTGTAAGTTCGAATTAAAGTTTATGTTCAGTCGTGAACGACAGTAAGCAGGTGCAGTGCACCGTTCAGCACAATTTGCACGATTTTATAGTTTTCTAATGAACGTAATTTAATTAGGAAATGTACGTAATTAACAGATGTTTTGAAGTTAATGTTTAATTGCGTTAAAGAATATTGTGATTGGATTGTATTAAGGAGATAGAGAGAGAGAGAGAGAGAGAGAGAGAGAGAGAAAGAGAGAGAGGGATGGGTAGATAGATAGATGGATAAATAGATAAATAGATACAGACATATAGATAAACTTAAAGAGAGGGAGAGAAGAAAGAGAGAAAGTGAGTGAGAGAGATGGTGGGAAGGAGGTATAAAAAAAGAGGTAGAAATGTGGAAAGATATGGAGATTGGAAGAGAAAGAGAAAGGGGAGAGAGAGAGGGGAGAGAGAGGGAGGGAGAGATAGAGAAGTTAAACATGTCCTCCGAAACAGATGCAGATGTGGAACTCCTTATCATTACAAGCAGATCTCTCCAGGTGCCATTCCTAGTTGTTTATGGCTGTTTAAGTGCGCCTCTCTTAAACAGCTCACTCGACATCGCAGCCACAACACCAGGCATACATATCCTTCCACACATTCACACTGAAATATGCCTTGTATTCTATGATCTGTACTGCTAAGTTATTAGAGGGCTTGCGATGACTAGGAGTATATTGAAAACGACAACGATTGGTTAGTGAATTTGTAACGGCCTCCGATCGTAGTTTTTTTCGATACGTATAGAACTTATGTTGTTGTTGAGTTGGTTTAACGTCCAACACCAGCAGTGTATAGGGTATATTGTGGACGGGCCTCAAGATCTACGTATGACAATTTTATGTGCTGCCACACACGAGACAGGGCGAGGGTACCATGACTCCTGTCTCAACGTGTCACATTAAACTCACACCGACCCACCAGTAGGGAGCGTTGGAAGCCGATGTTCTACCCCAGGGTCACCGCTTAAGTGAACCACTATAAAAACCCTATGTCTAAGGAGATTGATTATTTCATCCGTTATCGTCGTGTAAAACGCAAAGTCTGTAATACGTACCCGTAATTATTTTGAATCCAAAGTTTTATTCATACCTTGCTTCGTTGAAAGAATGAACAAAAGAGAGAGAGAGAGAGAGAGAGAGAGAGAGAGAGAGAGAGAGAGAGAGAGAAGATAAACATGTCCTCCGAAACAGCAGATGTGGAACTCCTCATCATCACAAGCAGATCTCTCCAGGTGCCATGCCTGGTGGTTTATGGCTGTTTAAGTGCGCTTCTCTTAAACAGCTCACTCGACCAGGCAGCCACAACACCAGGGCATACATATCCTTCCACACATTTACATTGAGATATGCCTTGTCTTATATGATCTGTACTTCTAAGTTATCAGAGGGTTTGTGATAAGTAGGTGTATAGTGAAAATGAGAACGATTGGTTAGGTAATTTGTAATGGCTTCTACTCGTAGTTTTTTTTTTATACATATGGAGCTAATGAAGCGTTATAAGACCCCGTCTCTAAGGAGCTGGATTATGCCATCGGTTATTGCCGTGTGGACGCAAAGCCTGCAATGCCCGCGTTTATTTTAAATACAAAGTTTTACTCACACCTTGCTTGGTTGAGATAATGGGCAGGAGTGAGTGAGAGAGAGCGAGAGATAAAGAAGAGACAGAGAGAAAAAAAAAGAGAGAGAAAGATAAGAGAGAGAGAAGAAGATAATAGAGAGAAAGGGAGAAATAGAGAGAGGAAGAGAAAAAGAAAGGAATAAAGAGAGAGAAAGAAGAGATAAAGAGAGAGAAAAAGAGAGAGAGAAAGAGGGAAAGAGACAGAGCGTGAAAGAGAGAGGGAGAGAAAGAAAGATAAGAGAGAGAAAGAAAGATAAAAGAGAGAGAGAAAAAAAGAGAGAGAAAGAGAAAAGAGAGTGAGAGATGGGAGAAAGGGTTAAAATATCTTACACTTTGGACCCGGAAATTCCATAAATCGTTTAACCCTAGAAGTGGTTGGATATGAAGTAAATTAACGATTTTATGTGAGATCTCTGTAGGTACTTACTACGTGTATTAAAATGGTGTAAATCATTCAGCTCCAACACAAGAGGGTAAGATTTTATGCTTTCTTTGACATAAATCAAGGATTATAAAGCACGTATGTTTCCACTTGTTTAATTAAGTCTTTAACAAACATAATGTGTTCATCTTGATTTGCCTTTTTGATTCTTTCGATTCAGCATTTGAGGTTGAGTTGAGTTGAGTTAGTTTTAACGTCCAACATCAGCACTATATAGGCTATATTGTGGACGGGCCCCAAGACTGACGTCCCCCCCCCCCCCCCCTCAGCATTTGAGGTAAGTGGGTGAACAATAACTGCGTAAAAATCGAAGATTCCTAAAACGTATAGGCACATTTTGAAACATTACTGAAGGGAAAACAAAAGCAACCTTTAAACCTACTCTGTAGTGCTTTGTTTAACAGCTCCTATGCTTCCTTTGTGGATCTAAAACAGCGATGGGTCGAAAGACGTATTTATGTCTGAGAATATTGAGTTGATTCCACACAGACCTAGAACGAGGATTCCCAGAGTTAACAAACTGTCTGCGTCGATCGCATTATTATTCGAGTCCTTGCGATATAAACAACTATAATGGATGTCATATTCATGACCCTTAAGGTTGGCGTGTTAGGTCGGTGTCAGTTTAATGTAACCGGCTGATACAAGAGTCATGGTATCCCCGCCCTGTCTCGTGTGTGGCAGCACATACATTTGTCAGACGTCAGTTTGGGGGCCCGTCAACAATATTGTCTATATAGTGCTGATGTTGGACGTTAAACCAAGTAAACTAAAACTACTAGACTGGTATTTCCGGATCGCTCATTGGCTCCGTAAGTCTAGGCTAGCCCTATGATTGGACGCCGTTACCACAATGCCTCTATAATGGACACTAACCAAACCAGTAGGTACACACGAAGCGGCCTAATTGAGAGAGTCAAGACTGAACCTGTGAATGCTTGATTTGAATCGTGTGCTCTACCAATATGTAGAATCGACCTCTGAGAACTCTCTATAGAGGGAGGGAGATAATTCTCTCCCTCTCTCCGGGTTTAACGTCTCCTAGGTTCCCCTGGGGGATCCTATACGGCGACCCTCTAGAGTCTATTTCTGTCTGATGTTTTTATAGCGTGACTATTGCAGCTGTGCATTGGAGGCGGGTTGTGGCGGCCCTGGGGTAGAACATCGGCTTCCGACGCTAAAAGGTCTGTGGTTCGAGCCTTTGGCGATTTCGCTCCTTACTGGTTGGGTCGGTGTCAGTTTAATGAGACCGGCTGAGACAGAAGTCACGGTATCCCCGCCCTGTCTCGTGTGTGGCAGCACAAAAAATTGCCAGACGTCAGTCTTGGGGCCCTGTCCAGAATATAGCCTATATAGTGCTGATGTTGGACGTCAAAACCAACTCAATTCAGTTGTGCATCGGAGAAAACTGGAACATTGTAGGAAAGCATTTTAAGCATCTCATTGTAAAAATCTCCATGGTCCGTAAGTACAACATTGTGGTAAGATTACGACTTGTCTCAAGATATGGAAATAGGAAGGGTTACGACGAGTTGCAAGTTAGATGCTACGGCGACGTTGTTCTTGTGACTCCACGCATTGTTACTTTTGAAGACTTGTCTAGAACGCTCTCTTCTTGTAACATTGCATGGTTGAAAATTAGTTTTAGTACATAAAGCATGTATGTTTAAAAAAATTGTTTCGTTGCTTTGTTAATAATTAAGGGGCTTAATACAACGTTGGGGTAGGTTTTTTTTTTTACTTGTCTTAAGATCGTACGAATCAGAAGGCTCAAGACGAGATGTAAGCTAACGCGATCTTGTACTTACGATACTAAATCTACATAATATTTTATAAAGTAGCCTTTTTTGAGTCCAAGGCTTCCTGAAGATTTCTTACAATTTGAACCTTGGTATGTTCTGCATGCTTGGTGGTTTACATCCGGAGCACTAGAAACTGAACCACCCGTCGGCCTTTTTGGAATCTGTGTTATATCCAACCTCCTGTCATTGTCTGTGAACGATGTTCTCAACCAGTCTGGAGAGTACTGGACGCTAGTTTTTTTTACCCAGCATCCACTTGAGCGATATCTCTCCACCGTTACTTTTCTTTCCTTTGTTATGTTCTGAAAGGAAAACTGCCAACCAAAAGACCAAAACCATCATAAACCATAGAATCACATTCTTGGAGAACAAACCCATAAAAAAAAACTACCGGACACTCTAAAAAACCCCTAAAAAAAAACTACCGGACACTTTAAAAAAAAGCCTAACTGCGCATGCGTGCAAGCGTGTGTCTCCAAATCCAGACCACAAGTTTGACCATTGTCCACCCCGAGTGTACACTTGATCGCTTGATCGCTTGACCCCTCTGGTACACAGTCCACCACGGTCCACCAGCCACACCCCCTTGTCAGAGCTGACACAGGGCCTCATTTTTCACGCCCTCCACTGGGACCGAAACGCGGGACCCGTCACCAAGTGGGCGGTGACCCTACATTCATCCTGGGCATCCTTCGGTTGTTCCCTCCATGCTCGTAGATCAAAATCAAACACAGAGACTTTTCCGAATAATGCTTCGCAGTATAGGATCCCCCAGGGGAACCTAGGGGTTGAGTTGGGTTGGTTTTAACGTCCAACATCAGCACTATATAGGCTATATTGTGGACGGGCCCCAAGACTGACGTCTGACAATTTTATGTGCTGCCACACACGAGACAGGGCGGGGATACCATGACTCCTGTCTCAGCCGGTCACATTATACTGACACCGACCCAACCAGTAGCGAACGTAACAGCCAGGAATCGAACTCGGGACCTTTTGCGTCGGAAGCCGATGTTCTTAGAGAATTCTCTCCATCCCTCTATAGAGAATTCGAATAATGCCCAGCAGTGGATAAAAAAAAAACCCCACAACAAAACAATAATCGGGAAATCGGGAAATCTTGTTGAATACATTTTTCGGGAATTCCTTTTCTGCACCAAATAGCACCTATCTATAGATCACACTGAGTATCATACTAGGCATAGGATACCGATGAGTTAAATAAAAGAAAAGAAAATGGAAAGTTTTGAAGTGGGCTTTATAGAGCAAATGTCTTGGTCTTTGTATGTCCGTCTCCCTTTTTATTCCTGTCTGCCTCTCTTCGTTTTCTGTAAATTCTTTTCGTTCTCTCGACATTCTTTCTTAATTCTCTCTACATTATTTAATAATTCTCTTTACATTATTTAATAATTCTCTCTACATTCTCTCTTTATTTTCTCTCCATTCTCTCGACGCTCTTTCTGAATTCTCTCGTTATTCTGTCATTATAATTTCTATATTCTCTCTACATTCTCCATTCATTCTCTCTTCATTCTCCGTTCTTTCTCCCTTCATTCTCTCTTCATTCTCTCTTCATTCTCCGTTCTTTCTCCCTTCATTCTCTCTTCATTCTCTCTTCATTCTCCCTTCATTCTCTCTTCATTCTCCCTTCATTCTCTCTACATTCTCTCTACATTCGCCCTTCATTCTCCCTTCATTCTCCCTTCATTCTCTCTTTATTTCCTCTACATTCACTCTTCATTCTCCTTTCATTCTCTCTACATTCCCTCTACATTCTCTCAACATTCTCTGTACATTCTCTCTTCATTTTCTCTTCATTCTCTCTACATTCTCCCTTCATTCTCTCTTCATTCTCTCTACATCCTCCCTACATTCTCTCTACATTCTCCTCTCATTCTCTCTTCATTCTCTCTACATTCTCTCTACATTCTCTCTACATTCTCCCTACATTCCCCCTACGTTTCCGCTTACTCCAAAGCCATAAATCAATCTGAGACACACAATTCATGAAACCGATATCCCACAAACGCCCCTACAAACCTTGAACTACATTGTAAGCGACTAGGCTGAGAACATAGAGGCTCGGCGATTCGGGTTGCCGAACGGTGGCAAAGTCGCACTGAAAGTTTAGAACGGCAGATTATCAAGCTGACTTGTTGTTGTTGTTGTTGTTGTTGTTGAGTTGGTTTAACGTCCAACAACAGCACTATATAGGCTATATTTAGGACGGGCCCCAAGACGAACGTCTGACAATTTTATGTGCTGCCACACACGAGACGGGGCGGGGATACCATGACTCCTGTCACAGCCGGTCACATTATACTGACACCGACCCAACCAGTAGGGAACGCAACAGCCAGGATTCGAACTAGGGGCCTTTTTGCGTCGGAAGCCGATGTTCTACCCCTGGACCACCGCGCCCCCAAAGCTGAGTTGTTTCATGGCATAATTATCGTGTCATGGTCAGTTCCAGTGAAATTAATTTTGTACCCTCTTCCACGCAGCCCTCCCTAATGATTCTATTGTAACTGTTATTGATCTTTGAATTACATTTCGGTGAGCTTGGCTAGATTGATGGCCTTCGTATTGGCCTATTGACGCAAAGTTCCCGAGGTCGAAACCCGACGGTTTGATTTTCTTATCCCCCCCCCCCCCACCCCCTCTCATCGTCGTTAAGATGGCATTTGATATTGAAAGGTCACGTTACACTGCATAATTTTAATCTAAAACAAAACAAAACCTTTGAAGCTCAGAAAGCTACCCATTGAACTGTCAAACCAAAGGCCCCTCGTTCAAACTCCGGCGGTGCAAGTTCAATTTCGGACTTTCTTTTCCCGGTTATCATCACTGTGATGTACCGTACTTGGGAGAGTAAGGGGGGAGGGTTGGATTGGTTTAACGTCCAACAGCAGCACTATATAGGCTATATTGTGGACGGGCCCCAAGACGGACGTCTGACTATTCTATGTGTAACCACACACGAGACTAGGCGGGGATACCATGACTCCTGTCTCAGCCGGTCACATTATACTGACACCGACCCAACCAGTGGAGAACGCAACAGCCAGGATTCGAACTCGCGACCTTTTGCGTCGGAAGCCGATGTTCTACCCATGGACCACCGCGCCCCTCTTGGGTCTAGGTACTTTGAGCAACCTTTTCCAGTTGGATGGGTGTTGGGCGAAACGTCTGACACCATAATTATGACACTGGCATCTAATGCGGAATACAAGTGTACTATCATTCATCATTCTAAGAAATTCTATTATTATCCTTCTCCTCCTCCTTTTCCTCTTTCTCCTCTTCTCTGGCTGAAGACTAGAATAAATCGCACTATTTGGCATTTCTCAACCGTCTCCGGGCAATTACTATTTCCTGGTGATGAAGCTGAACAAAACCTAAAGCTGAGCTTATATCATCTTACGGATTTACTTAACTCTTAGGGTTCTTCAGAAAACATACAACACTCACCAAGGGAATATTTCGAACAAAACCCAGCAGTGGATACAAAACTAAAACAAAACACTCAGCAAAGATAAGTTTGAAAAAAAAAAAACGCAAAGAAAGATAAAACCGTGTTGAAAACAAATTTGAATCATATTTTACTGTGGGATCGGGGGGGGGGCACATGATAAGAAAAAAATCTTAAACTGGAAGACACAAAGAAGAAAAGCAATGTAATTTTATAGTTCCTACATATCTGAACTTGAATATCTCCCAATATGAAAAATTTCGATAAATAATCATATAGACCGCCATATCAACCAACCTCAAAGACATCTTTCTTTGTGTGTGTTAAATTGATCCACCACCAACAGTGACAGAGCAAATGGATCCCTTACAGAAGACCCTCCCACCACCCAAACCTCCCACTGCACCAGTACCATGCACCGCCAGGAGCCGCTAAATGCCCCATAAATAACTGGACACTCGGACAACCGGACAACTGGGCCTTCAACTGGACCATCAACTGACCAACCGGCCATTACGATGACCATCACTTTGCACTAAACCCGTGAGGCTTGGCAAGTCTCAGTCACTACAGAAACGCATTGATCTTCATGGTAACACCATCAGGATTGACCCGTGCCTGGACTTTTGGCTTGACCAGTAGTGGCGCCACCTGTCGGACACAGACACTAAGACAGGCCTGCTGGTGTTTGCATGCTTGACCACTCGGACCTGTCGGACATTGGTCGGGTATTACGGTCATGTGATGGTAATGGGTGAAAGATGGATGAGGGTGGTATAATGATGAGGGGGGTGAGGGGGGGGAGGATTGGTTGTGTTCTTGTTTGAGTAAAAATGGGGGAAAAAAATGAAATAGTATTATTGGTATTAATTTTACTTTTTAATCAGCGTTATCATTATCACGATTATAATCAGCATCGTTGTCATATTTTACCCATTTTTATCGTCGTCGTTATCATCATCGCCATCACCACCATCATCATCATCACCATGACCATTATAATAATAATCATCATCATAATCATCATCACCATTATCATAATTTTCAACCTTATCATCATCATCATCATCATCATCATCATCATCATCATCATCATCATCATCATCATCATCATCATCATCATCATCATCATCATCATCATCATCATCACGACCTACAAAGTGATCTAAGTTAAATAGCTTATCTACGAATCTGTGAAAAATACGAATATTCTTGAAAATTGTCACGGTTTCTATAAGAGATGCAGAGTGATGTGAGTGGTCCAGTATTTTTACCAGAAACAGGGAAGTTCCGCAAAACTGTGCACTTATACGCACCTTTTCAAAAAAAAAAAAAAAATAACCAGACCTCGTGCTCGAAGAGTGTGTTTTTGTACCAAATGATCACTGGCAAATCAAGGTAGCAATATAGTTTTTGCGTTATCAGGGCTCAAAAAGAAAACAAAGACCATAAGAACCAAAAAAATCTCTGCAGGCGTCTAACATCCCCCCCCCCCTCTTCCTTACCCCTTCACCGGACCCTCAGACACACTGAAAACGGTAGGTGTAAATCACAGATTTCTATTAATAACCATTGATGCTATTAATAGAAATCTATGGTGTAGATCTAGATTCCAGCATTGGTGGTGGTCAGCCTGAATCTAGATCTAGGTCCACGCTTGGTTGGTTGGTTGGGTTGGTTTAACGTACAACAGCAGCACTATATAGGCTATATTGTGGATGGGCCCCAAGACGGACGTCTGACAATTTTATGTGCTGCCACACACGAGACAGGGCGGGGATACCATGACTCCTGTCTCAGCCGGTCATATTATACTGACACCGACCCAACCAGTAGGGAACGCAACCGCCAGGATTCGAACTCGGGACCTTTTGCGTCGGAAGCCGATGTTCAACCCCTAGACCACCGCGCCCCCCTCCACGCCTGATGTCTTATGTCCGACAGGAGGAGATAATCATGTTACGACAGGACCAGGTAACTAGAGTAGAAAGCTTCGGTTTGTATCAATTTGATTGCGGTGCATGTGCCATGCGGGTATGGTGGCTCTCTTTGTCTTTCACTCTTTCTTTATTCTCTTGCCATCTGGTTATAGTTATATATCTCTCTATGTCTGTGTCTCTTTCTCTCTCTCTCTCTCTCTCTCCCTCTTTCTATCTCTATCTCTCTCTTTCTGTCTCCTTCAA
>RQTK01001014.1:138061-151328 GCA_003991915.1 Elysia chlorotica | reverse complement strand
TCTCTCTCTCTCTCTCTCTCTCTCTCTCTGTATCTTTCTCTCTCTTTCTCTATTCTCTTCCTTGTGTATACCTTTCACCATAATCTGTAAGTGTAAGCCACTCTTTAACTTTCTTTCTCTTATTTCCTCTCTCTCTGTCTCTATTCTCTCTTACTCCCTCTCTCTCTTACTCCCTCTCTCTCTCTTACTTTCTCTCTCTCTCTTACTCTCTCTCTCTCGCTCCCTCTGTCTCTGTCTCTGTCTGTGTGTCTCTCTCTCACCCTCTCTCTATCTCTCTCTCTCTCTCTCTCTCTCTCTTTCTCTTTCTCTATCCTCTTTCCTTGTCTATACCTTTCACCATTATCAAACGCTTATTCCATTATTTGGATCTCCACCCAGTAGATAAGAATTGTTTATGCAGATGTTTGACACTAACTGGTAACTTACGTCTTAACCTCAATCACTTCTCTCGATAGGTTACCAATTCCAGTCTTCGATTTAGAGTAGATCTAACAATACTTCACTTTGATACAAAATTGAGTTGAGTTGAATCTCTTAACACATTGAAATTTCCTTCACCGTTACAGCCAATAAAACCTGTATACACTAAATACCGTGATGCTCTAAGCATTTTTATAAAATCATTACAGTGATACTCTATATTAAAAATATGAAATGCGAATGGGGAAAAGAAAACCAAAGAGTAATCGCAATACCCGTAACAGGTAATTACAACACGTATCGGTAACACTTGCTCTTCATGGCATAATAATGTCAGGATTTATGATATCCCCGCACTATCTGTGTGAGACAGAGCATAAAATTTTCAGACATCAGTCTAGAGACCGGTCCACAATATAGAGTATAGAGTACTACCGTTAAATGCAAGGCCAGAAACAAAACAAATAAACAATTAACCATGACATCCTATTGCTCACACTCTTCTTGATTAGCCAGTGGGCAGTAATGAGTTACGTCCTCTGACACTCACCCCAGGGTCCTAAACACTGGGCAGTGATCATAGCTCTGTAACACACTTTGGGGTAGAATTGTAAGTACAAATAATGGAACTAAAATTAGACTTCGACTAACCAAGTGTTTTTTTTTTTTGCCGCAGCCAGGCGGTTAAATAGGGAGCAAATGTAAAAATTTTCATGTTCGTTATAATTATAGTTTCTCATTCTGTTGAGTATATTTAATATAACACATTTCTAATCTGTTTAATATATTACATTGTTAAAGTTTCGATATCTGTGGTATATAATTTTTACATGTACTTAATTTCAAGTATGTTGAATATTTAACACATAATAGTTTCCCAGTATGTTAATTGTATTAAATAATAATAGTTTCCCAAATATTTAAATATATTACATGTAATAATTTTCTAGTTCGTAAAATTTTTTTTTTTTCGTCGTTGAAAAGTTTCCCACTCTATAAAATATATTACATCTAAGAAATTTCCAATCTGTTTAATATATTATATTGTTGTAGTTTCCAAGCCTGTGAAATATAATATTTGCATGTAGTAAATTTCAAGTATGTTTAAATATGTAACATTTAATAGTTTTACCAGTTTGTTAAACATATTACATTGTATTAGTTTTCCAGTTATTAAATATTTTAAATTGTAATAGTGTACCAGTATGTTAAAAATTATATTAAATTATAACAGCTTTCAATTTTGTAAACATAATTTTACAATGAAAAGTTTCCCATTCTGTAAACAGAAGTAGCCCATTGAGCAATTGAGAACATTGTACATAATCTGGCTTCCAAGCTACAATGATAATAAACAACCATACCTACATTTTCATACCGACCAATATTTAATACTAAACAGCAATTAAACTTAAGGATTTCGACCTGGCTAGGCTAAAATTCGAGTTGATTAAGGGCAGGTTACTCTGGCGATAAACTTGGCTTCAGAGTTAATCGCCCTTGGTCACGGAGATAAAAGTCTTGGAGTCATTATCTGGAATGGACCGAAAGAGGATTGTTTGGGTCGCGGTTTTACTTAAGGTTCAAAGAGAGTTTTTGGAGGGCATGTGAAAATAGGAGTGGGGGTGAGTTTGGGAGAGGTATAGACGGAGAGGTTGGGGAAAGAGGGAAGAGAGAGAGAGAGAGGAGAGGAGAGAAAGAGAGAAGGGGATAGAGATATAGATAGAGAGAGAGGGAGAGAGAGCGAGAGAGAGAGCAAACCGATAGACAGACAGAAAGAGATATTATTCACTTTATAAATAACAATTAATAAAAACATATGTCAGAAATATTAAACGGGTCAGTTCAAACGGCGTTTCATTGTATAATAAAATTGTTTATATCTACAACAAAGTATTTTCTTTGTTATCGATAAAAATAATAGGATCTTTTTTATCGTTGTACCTTTTTCTATAACCCTACCATTGCTGGTTTCCAAAATTGTATTAAGCTGAGTTTATGTTTTTTTTTCTATACATACATAAGTGTCTCCTCGTATCTCTCTCTTCCCTCTCTCTTCCCTCTCTCTTCCCTCTCTCTTCCCTCTCTCTTCCCTCTTTCTCTCTCCACTTCCACCTGGGTTGCCACTTCTCAATTTCTGACTTAATTCGTTCCTCACCCTTCGAGGAACTTAGCCCTTTCTCTCTCTCTCTCTCTCTCTATTTCTCTCTCTCTCTCTCTCTCTCTCCTTCCAACTCCACTAAAACCCTCACCCCTCACTTCTCACTTCTCAATTTCCCCACTAATCCGACCCTCATCCCATAACATCACCAGGTTTTCCCCTCTAAACTCCTGTACTGTTTCCACTAAGCCTTTAAGCAGTTTTTACAATTCTCCAAGCCTGAGCCCACATGGGTACATCTATCCCAAATCTATTCTCTCTTATTCTCCCTGCCTGTCTCTATTCGTTTTTCTCCCTGCCCAATCTCTTTATCTCTATATTTCTTTGTCTCTGTTTCCACTAAGCCTTTAAGCAGTTTTTACAATTTTCAAACAATTCTCCAAGCCTCGGGCCACATGGGTAGGTAGATCGACCCCAGAATCCTGCCAACTCACAACTTCCACCAAAGTTTACAATTTTACCACCGAAAAGTGTATGAAAACTAGTGTAAAATCCCTTTTTTGAGCATGTAGTTGGCACTACTGCTACCTTACTATCCATATTACCTTGACTAGGCTTAGCCAAGTAATTATTGGTTTCTCCGCAAAGCATAAGAGTCCGTTCGGGATCCCTGGGTGAGCTAATTTAATAATAGAGACCTTGTGTAATGATGAACTATTTAAAATTTTAACGCTACGCGTTCCTCAGTTGTTGAGTTGGATTAAAGCCCAACATCAGCACTATATAGACTGTATTGTGAATTGTTGAAAGGCCCGAAGACTGAGGTCGTTAATTTTATGTGCTGCCACACAGGAGACAGGGCGGGGATACCATGATTCCTGTATTAGGCAGTCATATTAAACTGACACGACCCAACCAGTAGGGGGTGAAATTGCTCGAACCCGCACCTTTTGCGCCGGAAGTCGATGTTCTATCTCAGGGCCACCGGATTAGATCGATCGCACCCCCGCCATCAGAAGCCTTGTGATGATGAACCCCATAGCGAAAACGGAGACGTTAGGATAGTAAGGAAATCTACACCGGCGTCCAAACATAGCTCTATCCTAGACTTACGGAGCCAATGAAATGTGGGAGCGGTAAATCAAATAACTTGGAGGCTTTACTACGTCATCCGTTATTTTAGCCGTGTAAATCGCAAAGTGTCGAATGAATCCCCGCCAACTTTCATGTGAGTAGATTTCCATTATGTAGCGCTACGTCATATCTCTCTCTCTCTCTCTCTCTCTGCATATATATATAATAGATAGATAGATAGATATATAGATAGATAGATAGAGAGAAAGATATATAGATAGCTAATTAAGAAAAAAAAGAGGTATATATAAATATATATATATAATGATTAGAGGCGTTAAAAAGACATAAAAAGCGAAAAGTTTCAGAAACGGTGCTGGGGAAACAAAACTGTTATCTCAACCGGTCGGATTATACAGACACTGACCCAACCAGAAGAGCCAAGCTGAGAATTTAAATGTTAATAAATAAAGAAAAGAACAGATACATCGAGACTTCCAGGGGGAGCGTGGCCCTGGGGTAGGACATCGGCGTCCGACGCAAAAGGCCCGTGGTTCGAGTCCTGGCGATTGCGCTCTATATTGGCTGAATCCGTGTCAGTTTAATGTGACCGGCTGAGACAGAAGTCATGGTATCCCCGCCCTGTCTCGTGTGTGGCAGCACATAAAACTGTCAGATGTCAGTTTTGGGATCCGTCCACTGTGTAGTCTATACAGTGCTGACTTAAGACGTTGAACCAACTCAAACAACTCAACAGTCCCTGTGTGTTTACGTAAAAATCCGAAGACGGCGCAATATAGGCTATATAGTGTTGGACTTTCAACCAACGCAACCACAACAACTGTCCCAGTTACCTGTACCTTTAATGCACAAAATCATTGTGTTCTTTTCAGCTAATTCCTTGTCTGCCCTGTATTTTATGACGCCTCGTCGGGCCATCAAAGGCCGGGAGATCAGAGAAGAGCCTACGAAGATGTGATATCTAAGCTGGTTTCTATTTTTAGGTAACCTTTCTCAGCTTCCTCCCCAGTCTGTCTGAGAAGGTCGCGGTGGTCCAATGGTAGAACATCGGCTTCCAACGCAAAAGGTCCCGAGTTCGAATCCTGGATGATGCGTTCCCTACTGGTTGGGTCGGTGTCAGTATAATGTGACCGGCTGTGACAGCACATACAATTGTCAGACGTCCGTCTAGGAGCCCGTCCACAATATAGCCTATATAGTGCTGCTGTTGGACGTTAAACCAACCCAACCAACCAACCGTCTGACAAGGGTTTTGTGCCCTGTGGCTTAATCTGCAGTGACATTATGTAATGTTTTTAGGATGTACACTGTAACACTGTAACGTTCCCATAAGACATAAATTATATCACTTTATAATAATAAATCTACTTCCCCTTTATCCCTCTCAACCTTTGTCACCTTTTTTTCTCTTTCTGACTCTCTCTTTCTGTCTTTCACTCTCTGTCTCTATGTTTCTTTGTCTCTCTGTCTCTCTATCTCTTGTTCTCTGTTTTGTCTTTCTCTCTGCATATTACTATCTCTCTATCTCTCTTTGCCGACATATATCTGTCTCTATCTTTGTTTTTAGGATGATATCTACAGATGACAGTAATTAAATAAGGCGATTACTTTCTAATGTGCATATTCATCTTTTTCTTTCTCTTTGGCTCGCTCTCTCTATCTTCTCCCCCCCCTCTCTCTTTCTATCTCTATGCTCTTCTCTATATTCCTCTCTCTTCCAGGATATCCCTCTCTGCCTGTCTCTCTTTATCCCTCTCTCTTCCTGTCTTTCTATGTGCCTGCCTCTCATTCACTTCCTCTTTATGCCTCTTTGCCTGCCTTTCTTCCTCTTTCTCTTATATTAGGTGATTACTTTCTTTGTGCATAATCATCTCTCTATCTCCCTATCTCTCTCTCTCTCTCTCTCTCTCTCTCTCTCTCTCTCTCTCTGGGGGGCGCGGTGGCCCAGGGGTAGAACATCGACGCAAAAGGTCCCGAGTTGGAATCCTGGCTGTTGTAATCCCTACTGGTTGGGTCGGTGTCAGTATAATGTGACCTGCTGAGACAGGAGTCATGGTATCCCCACCCTGTCTCGTGTGGCAGCACATAAAATTGTCAGACGTCCGTCTTGGGGTCCGTCCACGATATAGCCTATAAGTTGCTGACGTTGGACGTTAAAACCCAACTAACCAACCAACTCTCTCTCTCTCTTTTCTTTCTCTTTCTCTATCTTTGTTCCTTTCTCTTCATCGCTCTCTCTGCCCGGACATCCCTCTCTGTCTGTCTCTCTTTCTCTCTCTCTTCCTGTTTTCTATGTGCCGGTCTCTCATTCACTTCTTTCCATTTCTCTATCTCTGTTACTCTTCATCGCTCTCTCTGCCTTCTCTGTACCGGTCTCCCTTTTATTTCCTTTTTTATCTCTCTCTGTCTGCTTGTCTCTCTTTCTCTTTCTTTTTAGTTCTCTCATACTCTCTTCAGCTGTCTCTATTACTTTTTCTCCCTGCCTCCTATCTCTATCTCTATTTTTCTTTGTCTGTCTCTGCCTCTGTCTTTCATTCTGTCCGCACAATCGTTCTCTCTCTATCTCTTTATCTCTTTCACTCCCTCTCTTACCATCTACCTTTCTCTTTATCTCTCGCTCTCTCACTTTATCACAACCCCCCCCCTCTCTCTCTCTCTCTCTTTCTCTTTCTCTCTCTTCCCAGCTGCTCACAATCACAACTAAGGATAATCTTAGAAGGGAAGGTTACAGGCCTAATGAAAAACCGACGTGGTTCTCGCAATAGACGACATCGTACTTTAACAACGCCAGATAGCCGAGTCGCTAGTGCTTTTGGTTGGCGAGCAAGTGGTGCCGAGACTAAAACCTTAGTAAGTGCAGACGTTTTTTTTCTTCCCTTCTTATAGTTCTTGCAAAAACAGTGGACATTTTGTTTTCAAAATGTCGACACAAGTTAGATCTAGGTACGATTGCTGCGGTCGGTTTTATTGTTGTTGATGTTGTTGTTGTTGTTGTTGTTGTTGTTGTTGTTGTTGTTGTTGTTATTGTTGTTTTTAATGTGAATGGAGAAGAGATTGAACTACCTTTACTGGGGGAAGATTTCTTCTAGCGTGATGCTTCTAGGTCGTAGGAAGAAGATTGAGGAAAGGTAGTTATTTCTTTCTTCTTGTTTTTTACATCCACCTGTGCACAAACAAATCCTGTGTAAGGAGATACGAGCAGGAGTTTAGATTCAAACCCTATGCCTCTTGCTCGGTAGTACAGATTACTTGAGATGGGACAATCTGGCATGATCTGTGAACACACAGAGAGAAATAGATAGATAGATAGATAGATAGATAGATAGATAGATAGATAGATAGATAGATAGATAGATAGATAGATAGATAGATAGATAGATAGATAGATAGATAGATAGATAGATAGATAGATAGATAGATAGATAGATAAAGAAATAGATATATTGATAGATAGATAGATACATATCGAAAGAGAGAGAGTGAGATAGATAGAGAGAGACAGAGAGAGATAGAGAGAGAGAGAGGAATAGGATCTGTTCTTAGTCTAAAAGGTTTCAAGTTCCCAATAGGATTGCCACACTGATACAGACACCACATGCAAAATTCCTGTTTTGCTCTCTTTGTTCACACTTTACAACTAGATCTATGAGTCTCACAAAATTCCGAAACGGCTGGATGTCGCATTTTGGTATGGGATCCATTAACGCCCATACAATTTGTGTTTTACTGTTTTTTGTATGGTATGAGCAGCTGTCAAATTCGAGCTAGGTGTGGTTCAATTCTCCCATCATAAGAAAAGTTGTGTTAACAACTAAAAAATGTTTATCAAGATCAACAAAAATATTGTTATCTCATCTATGAAAGGTTTTTACGTCTCTAGGTTTTCTTCGAAGAATCCATATCTGGAATAATTTTATATCGGAATCTTTAACTTACTTCTAGATCCTACATAGCTAGGGGTTACGGCGTCTGTCTCCAATGGAGGAAGTCCGGAATCTAAACTTTAAGCTCTACTGAGAGCCGCAGGAGGGTAGGGGAGGGGATGCGTACTAGTTGGGTCGGGTTTAGTAGTGTGTCATAGTGATCCTCTGAGGCCTGGTCCAGGGGTAGAACATCGGCTTCCGATACAAAAGGTCCCGAGTTCGAATCCTGTCTGTTGCGTTCCCTACTGGTTGGGTCGGTGTCAGTAACGGCTGAGACAGGAGTCATGGTATCCCCGCCCTGTCTCGTGTGGGGCAGCACATAAAATTGTCAGACGTCAGTTTGGGGCCCGTCCACAATATAGCCTATATTGTGCTGACATTGAACAATAAACCAAAACAATAAATCAACAGTCCCTGAGTTTCCCTTTAAAAAATCCAAACATAGCGCTGGTTGGTATCCGAACCCTGGAGCTCTCGGTCGTCAGTATAGAGCCCTAGATTGATGAACGAACGTTTCTGGTGATAAAGAAATGTTTCGGTGCCAGAGACATCTGCCGACCATGTTGGTATTGTTGGAGCGGTGAGAACGGGCCGTTGAGGTGTTAACCGGCATAGCACTTCACTGACAACCCTACGCTAAAAGAGTGTATTTATATGCGTTTTATTTGGCTAAATTTGACAAATATGTACAATTTCTGGGAGATTTGGATTACCATGTCTACAGCGGCATTATATCTTAGGCCTGTACCACTCCGTCTGTCTAGGCTGGTCCATTTTTATGATTGCATTCTAGATGAGATGAGCAATGAGCGAATCTGATTCTTCAGCGCGTACATCTGGCGTTGAAGATGCGCTATACAGCTGAGTTGGTAGTGTTCTTGACTGATGAGCAGATAGTATGGGGTTCCAATCTGACTACTCCTAACTTGTCCACCAAGATATTGTATTAAATGAAATGAGCGATGAGTACGTCTGAGATATTGCATGCGTGTTAAGATTATGGATACGGTGGAAAGTTTATTGTGCTTTGGATTAATGAGCGTGATGTTTATGGTTCAAATACCAGTTTAGACCAGTCCATCTTTATGATTGCAAACCAGATGAGATGAGCAATGAGCAAGTCTGGGTCGATATTTTAGTCTAAACCTTATGGGAAAGGAAGGAGGTAATACTAGTACATGTATATATATAGCATTGAGCGGTAGATCTAATGTGTCAATGCCATTATTTGCGTAGATCTACACTACATGCTTGGTTTTGTTAAAAGCGCTAAGTGAGAGAAGCTGGCCTATCTTCTTCTAGTTCTATATAACGACCGATCGCTACATTCGTGTAGGATGTAAATAATTCTCTCTTTTTTATAAGTAAAAAGCATTTAATAAACACGACTCTTTGATTCTCTGTATTATAATAGCGTTACATCCGTTATGACGCTTAGACTTCTAAAAATTTAGAATTGACGAACGACAATGATTAGATCTAACAATAATTATACATCAGTGTCTGGAAAATGTAATATCGAATGGACTTATTTTTTATTTTAATTATTTTATAAAAATGAATTGATATAAAGGGACCAGGCAGATATAGAAACTATAAATATATCTCTTCAGCTTGAGCGAAGCATTGGACACTTGGTGAACCCATAGTATGGACGATGCTGGTAAAGTCATTGTGAAATCTGATATACTTATCCACGATTGTTGACGTTTTTGTTGTGGTTCTTGCTGTTTTAGCTGTTGCATTTGTTGTTGTTGTTGTTGTTGTTGTTGTTGTTGTTGTTGTTGTTGTTGTTGTTGTTGTTGTTGTTACTGTTGTTGCTTGTTAATTTGTTGCTCTTGTTGCAAATTTATTGTTGTCGTTGTTATTACCGTTAAAGAGAGCTTAAGATGACAATAATCGAGAGAGAGAGAGAGAGAGAGAGAGAGAGAAGGAGAGAGAGAAAGAGAGAGAAAGAATGAAAGAGACAGAGATAGGGCGAGAGATAAAGAGAGAGAAAAAGAAAGAGAGAGAAAGACAAAGGGACAGAGACATAGAGTGAGAGCAAGATAGCAAGAGACAGACAGAGACAGAGACAGAGCCAGAGAGAGACAGAGAAAGAGACAGAGAGATAGAGAGAGAGAAAGAGAGAGAGAAAGAGAGAGAGAGAGAGAGAGAGAGAGAGAGAGAGAGAGAGAGATGAAGACAGTGAGAAAAATCATCACTATAATTGCATGTATTAAAGTATTCCAATAATATAGGGCTTTAGATACTATGATGGCTAGATCTCTAGACTACGTCTTCGGTTTTAATCCAGCTCAATTTGAGCGGTTATTAACAAAATTATTTCGGAAAGTCTGGAAAATATTGAGTTAACTAAAAAATTACTACTTGTATCATGTTTTGTGAGGAAACTATCTGGAAACGAAGCAGAGATTTTTAAATTAGTATCCTGCGAAATGATTGAAGAATCAACTTCTAGCCGGAGAAAAAATGTTAAGGTAGGTATTAGAGTACATGTAGATAAAAATGATACAGAATTACGCAAAACACGTTTGTTTTGGGATTTTATTCACCAGACAGTAAGCATGATATTAATATTATCTACCATTATGATGAGCCCAACTTTGCAAGTTTGCTTTAACTCCTTCGGCTAGCTCTTCCATTTTTATTCTTTTTGCCTCCGCTCTGTCCGCGGCATTACGTCTGGAACGTTCTTTTATCTCTTGAAGAAGAGAACCAGTTTTGAAGTTTGAAGGCTGGAGATAACATTTGGAACATTATCTTAAAGGACGCTTTCTAGTTGCGTTTGTATACATTTGTTAAAGTAATGACCTAAAAGTGTCCTCTTAATTGATTGCTCACTTTTAATTTTAAAACATACAAGAGAATGAAGGAAATGATGAGGCTCCTAGGCAATAACACGCAAAGTAAATATCTTTGCTTTAAACAAAATGTGAGAAAAATTCAATAGGAAGGAAATGCACTAAGCGAAGAGTACCAAATCATACAATACAATGAAGCTGGACAAAATACCATTGAAAAAACAAACGCTCTACATACGAAACTCACGTTCTTGTTTGAACCTATGCTCACACTGACAAAGGCTGTCAGAAACAAACCAATCATCACTATTGACCACTTCATTTTCTCCTGAAAAGTTTTTACAGAGAAGATACTGAGATATCTGTGGAAGACAACAATAGAAAGGTAATATTTGGCCTCTCTCCCTCTCTCTCTCTCTCTCTCTCTCTCTCTCTCTCTCTCTCTCTCTCTCTCTCTTTCTTGTTATGTTTTTTTATTACGTATTTAACAAGGTTACAAAGACATGGAAAATTAAAACCATTGCCGTTTCTTTCTCTCTGTCTCTTTATCTCTCTTTGTCTCTGTTTCCCCCTTAATTTATTTTACATTTTTCATTATTTGAAAGAAAAAGTAATTTAAGGCATGCGCTTGTATCTGGCGCATACTGCACGTTGCTTAGAACAATAATACATCCACTTCTCAATAACATAACAGATGCTGGGACAAAAAAGTTCCAAAATTGTATATATTTGTACAGAGCGCACGAGTTCTTGAATGCGTTAGTGATTGGTACTCTTAAAAATTGACTTCTGTTTGCGGGGACAAGCTTTAGAGTGGATGACTTCTACATTTTCCAACTAAAAAATTAATTACCATTCCTGCCTTTCTAATATTATTACATTTGATTGTGTCTCTTGCGGCTTTTTCCATAGGGAAGCACAGGGTTTTGTATTTACACTATTTATCATTTAGGAAAAGAAAAGTTATATATATATATATACTGTAGCGTTGTATATACATTGGCACAACATAGTGAGGATGGTTCTGTGGGTTCATAATTTTGCGTGAAAATGATTGGCATGTCTTTGTCACTCCCACAATATTATGGGCAACAAAATTGATATTGTCATGACATGGGCCAGTTTGTACTGTAAGCGTAGAAGCTGCCTGACTAATTTGAGGAGTCGGTAGTGGTGATGTAGATCTAATCCGTGTGGGTCTATCTGCTTCTTGTGGTGGTGTAGCAGATCAAAATTAATGTAGGTCCACGTTTGGATATCTAGATATATGTCGGTTTTCTATTTGTCATGGATATAAAGCTATATTTCGACCAGTGTCAATATGCCTAGATGTGATTGATTAAGAGCAATGTTGTCATTGTTTGGGTCAGTTGGCAGGGTAACTGTAGAGGCTGATTGACTGATGTCAGGTGAAGGCGTTAGTGGTGATATGAAACTAGATTTATTTCGTGTGGGTCTATCTTCTTTTTGTGGTGGTGTGGCAGATCTGGGGCTGGGTCTACGTTGTGAAGATTTAGATTGATGTCTGTTTTCACTTTGTCGTAGTTCTTGACCACCATCAGTAGGGGATATGGGCGGTTGATCAAGAGATGTTTGTGATGTGTGGTTGAGGGGACTAATTTGAAATGAGTGTTGCCGCTAAGTATCTGGATCCTCTTAAACGTACCTTTTTCTCACCTGCCATAGTAATTAATCTAATATAGAAACCAGATCTTCCACAATCAAATTTCGCTCATGATAAGTTGAGTCATACTTCTCGGACAAATAATTCAAATCTAGATTCTAGATTATTCCTGAGTCAGTTGCCTTTGTGTTTTAATTAAGTGACTGGTGATAAACTTTTTAGATATAACGCTTCTAAGAGCAAAACTGCACACTGTGTTTTCCTTTAAAAGCGCTACTTTTACAAAGAGGAGGACACCGATTGACCTAATAATACATATTGGCCAATGTAGGAGGGATTCATTGAACTGTCATGTATAATCAAAGGTGTAATAAAACATTGCTTTTTAAAAAGTGGTGGCCAAAATGTACCTAATCTGATGTACAGTGGATCATTCAAAAATGTTTTGTAATTTTCGAATGATTAATTGAGTAAGTCTGTGGAGATGGGCAAAAATCGAGGCGGGGAGCCAACAATGAGCATTACATTTGTATATAGATAAACATTGTGGACCATCTTTTTTGCTCGAATATGATTTTCCTTTTTCTGGATTCGTCTTTATGTTGGAAACATTTTACAGACACTTCTCCTTGTCAACTACAAAATAATGTATTCCTGTTTCTAAGTATTTGTAAGTACGTGTATGAATATTGATTAATATAGTTTTCAAACGCATGCTATTATAGCTATACGGATTGAATCGATCTTCATTTGCTTTAGCTATATGAACATTCAAAGGCGTCTTTAACTGAACTTTCTAACAAAGTAAGTGTTAAGGAGGGGAAAACGTTATTGGTAAATGACTTACCTAATAGAAGCTGGATGTCCACTAGATCGAATGGCTCTGGTGGACCGATTTTGCTTATTTATAGTTTCGAAGGTTTGGCACCTCTCTCTGTAGGTAAGACATGCCCCTTAAGAAAAATAAATCATAGTATGACAGCAGATGTTCCTTTCCACGCAAGTGGGTAGGTATCCAATCACCGATGAGTAAACGTGGCTGGACCATTTAACAAGCACCTCAATTTTTTTTATATCCCGCCTACGGTTGCTGAGTTATACATACATTTTGAAGCAAAGACGAAGAGTCAGAGAGATAAAGACACTGAGAGGGATACAGATAGATAGATAGATAGATAGATAGATAGATAGATAGATAGATAGATAGATAGATAGATAGATAGATAGATAGATAGATAGATAGATAGATAGATAGATAGATAGATAGATAGATAGATAGATAGATAGATAGATAGATAGA
>RQTK01001014.1:54143-58828 GCA_003991915.1 Elysia chlorotica | reverse complement strand
CCACCACACCACCATCATCACCACCACCACCATCACCACCAACAACAAAATTTAAAATAAAAAACCAAGCTACTAGCAAAATATTATTAAAATATAAATAAATTTATATATTAAAGTAATATTAGGCAAAAAGGTAAAGAGATAAGAAAAAAATACTTTAAACTTTTGGCGTTGATATTGAGTAGTTATCTTTCTGATCATTATGCTACTCTTACCAACTGCTCATGGCATTATATAACTAGATACCACACATTCGATCGAGAAATTGTATTTTTAAACAAAAGGAAAAGTCCAATGTTACGTTTAACCTAAACATCAAATAGATCGATAGGTCTTAGATGATTATGACACAATTTCATGAAAATTATGAACTTAAATGCCGCGATAAAACTTTCGCACTTCTTACTTAATTACATTACTTTATTGTGCATACAAGTGCTAAAGCATTGTGTTTCTTAGAATTCAATATTTCAGAATGTTTTGAAAAACGTTCATTTCTGTCTGATTTCTGTGTTAACAACTTTTTCCACTTTAGTCGATGGATTCCTATTATGGTAGCCTACACAACACAACAGTGAATCGTGCGATATGAAAAATTGCTGCATGTTCAAATTTTGCCAATTCATTCACAGTCTTGCTTTTTCTGAAACTGTTCAATACAGACGTTTGATAATGGTCTACCCAACTAAGACGAAAATAACATCAACAACAACAAAAATGAAGATCACAATCATCAACAGCGATAACATAAACAACAATAACAATGACAATAACAAAAACAATTACAATATCAATAACACCACCACCATCACTAACTACAATAACTTCAATTATAAAAACAACAACAGCAACAAGAACAACAACAATAAAGACATCACCAACAACAACGGCATTACCAACAACAAAGTAAAATGACAGTCTCATTAAAATCCGAAGGATCATTTCGCATCTCATAACACCTTTTCCCAAAACTCCAACACTGTGTCTGATTAGATGCTAGAGTGCATCTCATATTTTGTTTTGTTCGAGTCTCTTCATAAACTCATCATGTCTGATTACTGATTTTTATTCCTCCTACTTTTCCTCCTCCTGCTCCTTCTTTTCTTCCGTGTTTCGTCTGCCCTGAGGCACTAGATTATGACCAATTATCCTTGTTTGAGGGTTCTAATCAGGAAGTGCATAAGAGAGAAAGGGAGAGAGAAAGATATAGATAGAGGGAGAGGGAGGGAGGACGGGAAAGAAATAGAGAGAAGGAAAGTGAGAGAGAGAGTGAAAGACACTAGATATTGCCGTGCTTGAGAGTTTCAGAATTTCGGATGCACCATAAGAGAGAAAGGGAAAAAGAGAGAGAGAGAGAGAGAGAGAGAGAGAGAAAGAGAGAGGCATAGTTTGAGAGAGAGGTAGTTTGAGAGAGAAATATATATCGAGATAAATATTTTGAGGGAGAGAGAGAGAAAGAGAGAGATAGAGAGAGAGAGAAAGAGAGGCAATGATACAGAGATTTAAGTGCGGAAAAGATAGAGGGAAGTGACAGGAACCATTGGGACAAAGCGAGACAGAAAAGGTTTTGAAGTAGATAGAAAGAGGGTGAGGTAGAAAGAGGATAGGAGAAAGAAATACAGAGAAATAGAGAGAGAGAGAGAGAGAGAGAGAGAGAGAGTAAACGAAACGAAAGACAGGGAGAGCGAGAGAGCGAGTAAAAGAAATGAAAGAGAGTGAGAGCGAGATAGACAGAGATAGAGAGAGAGGGAGAGAGAGGGAGAGAGAGAGAGAGAGAGAGAGAGAGAGAGAGAGAGAGAGATATAGAAAGGGAGAGAGACGGTCAGATAGACAGAACTAGAGAATGACAGAGAGAGTGTCTGTGTGTGTGTGAAAGACACAGACAGAGAGAAAGAGGAAAAACACGGGCTTCCGATCTAGAATACTGGTAGGCGTCAGACATCAGACAAAGAGGCTGAGGATGATGATGTCTAGGATTAGTCCTTTTGTGGTTGAGGGCTTATCCAATCAAAGCTCTAGACATCCACTAGAGTCTTTGCTATAATGGGTTCCCAACAGAACGAGGACGATAGGTACGGAAATCCACACAGGCGGCCAATCCAATCTTAGGTCTATCAAAGTCTTACGGAGTAATGAGGAGTCAGCAAGGTGTATCTATTTTTGGACGCGTTGGGGTTCGGAAATCCCCATTGCCTTAGAGGCGTGATTATGTAATGCTTTATCGTCTTGTGGATCGCGAAGTATGTGATTATCAGTGAGGCTTAGGAAGAGAGAGAGAGGGAGAGAGAGANNNNGTGGAAGGGGGGGTGGGGGGGGGGGGGGTCGAAGTGGTACAAGTGGTAGATCGTTTGGTCTCCCAATCTGATGGTCTCCGAAAACTTCGAACCTCAGGAGGATCAATTAAAAAAAACAACAACAATATATGTCCAATTCATTTCCGTACTTGTTGGGTCGATGCCAGGATGTTACAGGCTGAGACAGGAGTCTGGGTATCCTCCTTACTGTCTCTGTGTGGCAGCATGAAAATTGTCATAGGTTTATCTTGGGACACGCCCACAATAGAGCCTATGAAGTGCTGATTTGACGCTTAGCAACAAAGAAACAGACAAAATAACTTTGCAAGTCCAAACGAAAAGCTAGATTCTTTCCTACAAAAGACAACACAAGAAGAAACCTTTGAAACATTATATTCTTTATCTGATACTTCTATTAACTTCACCTTAGGTTGTGTACATAGTTATTTTTTTTTTCGACACAAATCGGACCGACTGAGGTATCTTATTTGTAATAATAATAATGGGGTGAAGTCAAAGTGGTACAAGTGATAGATCCTTTGGTCTCCCAATCTGATGGTCTCCGAAAACTTCGAACCTCAGGATCAATTGAACAAAACAACAATATAATTATGTCCAATTCATTTCCGTACCTGTTGGATCAATGCCAGGATGTTACAGGCTGAGACAGGAGTCTAGCTCTCTTTGCACTCTCTCTGTATGGGGGGACGTAAAATTGTCAGACATTTGTCTTGGGACTCGCGTACAATAGAGTCTGTAAAGTGCGGGCGTTAGACACTAGCAACCAACCAACAAACCAACAAATAATCAAACTTGGCAACCTAAACTTAAGGGTAGTTGTACCATTTCTCCTTCAAAGAACAAAAAATAGAAGGATAAAGCTTTCAAGCATTGCTTTCTTTCATCTAATCAGAGATTTCACCTCATCTCAGATCACGTCCATAAACCTAAAACTTTTAGACCAAAATGTGACCGACTGAAGCAGGAGTCGAGGTATCCTCCACAGCACCTAAAATTGTGAGGCGTTTGTCTTGGGACTCGTCCACAATAGAGAAAATGAAATGCTGGTTTGACGCTTAGCAACAAAGAAACAAACAAAGAAATCCTTAAGAGCCTAAACTATAAGACAGATTCGTTCCTACAAAAGACAACACAAGAAGAAACCTTTCAAACATTATATCCTTTATTTAATAATAGATTTAACCTCACCGTAGGTTTTTGTCCATAGAGCTAAATTATCTTTTATACACAAATCAGACAGGCTGAGACAGGAGTTCAGGTATCCATGTATGGCAAACACATAAAATTTTCAGACGATCGTCTTCAGTGTAGTACATATAGAACTGACGTTGGACGCAAACAATCAAACAAACAAACAAACACACAAACCTTAAGTGGTAGATAACGTCTTTCCATCAAAGAATAAATTTGAAGAAGAAAGCTTTCAAATATTATATCCTGTATCCAAAAAGAGATAAAAATTCACCTTATTTCGTGCCCATATAGCTAAGTTATTTTTTAGACATAAATTGGACCGGTGAGACTGGAATCCAGGTACTCCCGATATGCTTATGTATGCCATCGCCAGCACCTTAAATTGTCAGATGTCACTTTTGTGGCTTGTCCACAGTGTAGTCCACTGACTTTGAACGCTAAGAAACAATCAAACAAACAACCTAAACTGGCAGATGCCGTCTTCCCCACAAAGAACAAATTTGAAAAAGAAAGCTTTCAAACAAAACCTATTTCCATAATCTATTCAGAGTATTGAGATTACCTTAGGTCATGTATATAGACTAAACCATTTTTCTAAGACCCAAACCACTCAGCCCACCCACCCCTCCCAACCCCCCCTTTCCCCCTCTTGTCCTCTTTGTCAAAGACCAGTAAAAGAAATCTCCATTTAAAAAAAATCAATTAAGTTTCCCAGAGCACAAAAGGAATTATGGAAGGTCGGGTTGGCCAATAAAAAAGGTTCTAGTTTATAAAATAACGTGTCTTTTATTGTCTTTGTTCTTCTTGACCTAGCTGGCTTTAATACCATCGCCGGACTTGATTGATTGTTTGTTTTGTTGCTTGACGTCTAATGTAAGCGGACTATATAAGTCATATTGTGGACGGGCTTCAAAACTGACGTCTGACAATTGTAGAGGATGCTACATACGAGACAGGGCGGGGATACCATGACTCCTGTCTCAGCCGGTCACATTAAACTGACGCCGACCCAACAAGTAGGGAGCGCAATCACCAGGGCTGAAACCCGAACCTTTCGCGTCGGATGCCGATGTTCTACCCCAGGGTTTTGAAAGTGATTGTTTGTTTGTTTTGTTGCTTAACGTCTAACGTAAGCGCTATGTAAGCTAATTTGTGGATGGGTCCCAAAACTGACAT
>RQTK01001014.1:36643-44143 GCA_003991915.1 Elysia chlorotica | reverse complement strand
CAACCAGAAGGGAATGAATTTGCGTCGGAAGCCTATGTTCTACTTCAGGGCCACCACGATCTCATTCTGATGGTATGAAAATCCCGTGTTTTGGAAATCCATAAAAAAAAAACTGTCTTTGTTTACAAGTAATTTTGAAACCTGAAAACTATTTGCCGTTGCTCATTCCCACTCATCATTCGTGGATTTATTTTCCTTTCATGTGGGACATCAGTTTCCTGAGGTGTTGTTATGACTAAACTAATGTCTTATCAACTCCTCCCCCTCACATTAACCTTTACAATTCCATTCAGGGACTGTGTGGACAGTGCTATTAAAAAGAAACGGGTTTTGCTGTAGTTGTGGTCTCACTCTAGACTAGTAACAGGCTGAAGATGACCAGGGGGTGAATATTGCGCAGTGTAGTACAGTGTTAAATTATGTGGTCATCAGGTGGATAAGGGAGGGAGAGAGAGAGAGAGAGAGAGAGAGAGAGAGAGAGAGAGAGAGAGAGAGAGAGAGAGAGAGAGAGAGAGACAGAGACAGACAGACAGGCAGACAGACAGACAGACAGAGAGACACAGACAGACAGATAGATAGATTGCCAGAAAAAGAGACAGAAATAGAAAGGAAGAAAGATCATCCTCTTCTTCTTCTCCTTTTCCTTTTCCTTTTCCTCCTCCTCAGTTTTACTCCTTCTTCTTCTTCTTCTTCTCCTTCTTCTTCTTTTTCTTCTTCTTCTTCTTCTTCTTCTTCTTCTTCTTCTTCTTCTTCTTCTTCTTCTTCTTCTTCTTCTTCTTCTTCTTCTTCTTCTTCTTCTTCTTCTTCTTCTTCTTCTTCTTCTTCTCCTCCTCTCCTCCTTCTCCTCCTCCTCCTCCTCCTCTCCTCTTCATATACCATGCTCGCATCCATCATAATCATGACCCTCTATACATCTCTGATATTTGAGAACCACCATTAACATTGATGCCGAAAGGCCCTTTGTATTTTTTTTGTTTTGTTTTTGCATCACTCATTAAAATCCGTTTTTAGACCTGTTTATTGTCTTTTTTTTTCTTTATCTGTCAAGATAGCCATGATTTGTTACAAATCGCTCTAAGGTTCCAGCCGCTAGTATTCATGGATATTTGTGTCTTGTAATGAAGAGATTGTCGGTCGGTGATTATATGTGTCAAAAAAAAAAAACACACACACAAAAAAAAAACAAAAAAAAAAAAACGATTTTTTTCTTTTAACTTGTGTTTTTGTCTAATGAGTTGTTTTTTTTTAGTTCTTTTTGTACTACTGAATGAAACATCGGTGTTATTTTTTTTTCGTTTTTACTGTATTTATACCAAGTTACTGGTTATCTTTATAGTTTTTCTTTTTTTTTTAATTTGGATCTGTTTCTCTGTTAGTCCACTGCAGAAAGTCTTTAGAGAGAAATTAACTCTCAATCTGATACTTTTCGTTAAAAAAAACGTTAGTTTTTCACTGTTCTCATTAGACTGCTTTTTGTGATGAAAAAAATAAAACAAATAATATTTGCATTGATCTATTTTATACAGTGATTTAACAGAAAGCAAAATACACAAATAATACAAAAATGACAGTACAACAATATTGGTCGGAACACATAGACGAACACAGAAACCAGTCATAGAGAACATGTTATTATAATTTATTTTCGACGAACAAATTGTGAAATCTAAATTTCAAGGATTCGCAATATATTACACAGTCGCCTTGTTTAAAATAAAAAAGACTCACAGGAATAATGAAAAAAAAATATTTGAAAAGATGAAAGTTTTAGCAAGGTATTGTACAAGGTTAGGTTCATCATCATCATAACTGTCATTATTATCATTATCATTATCATCATCATTATCATCATAATCATTAAAACAGCATTCAATTTGTATCGATAAACAAAGGACATGGGTGATAACAATAGTAACGGTAATAAAAAATGCGTCAAACAGCTAGCAAGCTAGAAAGCTAGATCTAGTCTATGTTTAGTCATCATTGAACTGTATTTTGGACATCAGCACCACAACGCGGGGTAATGGTTCTTAAACTACAACCACACTGTACTGCATGGTTAAAAAATCAATAACAAATATGTGTATAAAGGACTAAAGTATATAAATTATATTTTGATGAATGAAGGGTGAACCCAAAGCGAGGGGCAAAAAAAGCATCTCTTATTACCTGTGATAAAATTTAAAGGTAGTGCAATATATTATATTTTGTTCCCTCTAATAAAAATTTAAAGTTAGTGTTACATATTTTTTTCACTAACATCTCCAATAAAAGATATGATTACATGAAGTTTTTGAGAAAAAATAAAGTTGTTGCTCGAAATACAAAAAAAATAAATGATTAAAAAAGGTCTTCTGGCAAAGAGAGTAAAGCAAAATAGCAAATCAAAATAAATATTTTTTTCTCCAAAAGCAATGCTTAATTTGATTCCTGGTAACAAAATAACATAACAGTAATTTTTAAACCTAAACCTTCATTTGATTTCGATCAGGCAACCGACCAACGACCAACACATGGAACCCTCTGGACCTAAGCGTACATAACTGGTCCATATGACCTCTCAGCTGTGGACACAATAGGATCTGACCAGCTGGTGTCACCGTGTGGTCAAAGTCTGGAGTCTGGAGTACTGGCACGAGAGACCACCTGGTGGTTAGTCAGCGAGTGTCCACTCAGTGTGCTAGTGCGAGTGGTCAAGCGATTGAGCTCACTCTTGCAAACAATGGTGAGTACATGATCGTGTATACATGAATGTATTACATGTAGCATTATCATGGTGATTTTTTTGTGAGTGAGTGAGTTGAGGGCGAAATGAGACACTGGAGACATCGGACCTAGGACTGCCGGACACTCGGACAACTGGACACATGGACAAATGGACACTGGACACTACTGTTACAAGCCTTGCGATTGGGGGGCCAAAGATGGAGACGAAGACGGTAGGTAAGGGAATCTAGTGAAGCTAGTGAATCAACCCCGGCGTCCAATCATAGCTCTGTCCTAGACTTACGGAGCTAATGAGCGGTTTGAAAATCTCATGCCTATGGGTGTGATTACGTAATCTGTTATCATTGTGTGGATCACAAGGTCTGTAACAGCTGGACATAGGGATTGACCAGCCAGGTCTATACTACAATGTATTGTCATGCAGATGACCCGCATGTGGCGACCACCAGGCTCAGTGATTTTACTATGGTCAGTTGTCGTGGACATACAATCAATGAGTCATCGTTGCTCAACACAACCTCACCACAGGAAACTGACCAAGGGAAAGTGCCCATGCTGTTTAAGTTAATAGTATATCTGACAAATCACCGCGAGATTTCAAGATTTATAAAAGGAAAGAAGAGAAAAATGATATTGGCGTCAAGAGAAAAAAAAGTTTCATAGATTATTAGTATGACTATTGCACTGAGGTCAAGCTTCGATTTCCAACAAAAAAAGTTCAAGCATTCACGCCACATGATAAATAAACAACGCAAACAAGTCTCGCAGTTATCAGAAATACATGTATATGTATATCTAAATATCACCAGTATTTAAATTTTTGTTATAAAAGTAATCAGTCTCAAACACATCATTGCGAAAGCAAGATGGCATATCTCATAAATTCTCAAAGGAGTTTAAGTTTGTTTTGTTGTTGTTGTTTTTGTTTGTTTGCTATAAACAAAAAAGTGAACTATTAATTGTGTGCTGGTAGTAAATATTGATTGAAAAAAAAAGACCTAGTTAAGTTTAGCAGCTCGGGGACACGATAAAATATCAATAACTTAAGGTAAGAAAAGGATTATGCAAATAATTGTTTTCATAACTTAACAACATGAACAAAATGCACATTTTAAATTATTCACTACCAACCCATAATTATTTTATGACTGAACACAGGGTTTTTAAGTATCATAGGTGTTTTAAAATCCTACATCAATATGATATTTACGGGCCAACAATCTTAATCTGAAGATGGCTTGAGACGACCTCTCCCCCTCAAAAAAAAAAAAAAAATTTAACAACCAAATAATAATAATAATAATAATAATGTTTAGATAAAATTAGATAAATGTACCAACTTGGGGACACGATAGAAAAAAACATAACTTTAGATGATAAAAGGATTATGCAAATTCTGTTATCATAACTTAACAACAAAAAAAGGAGCATTTAAACTGATTCACTACCAACCCAAAATTACTTCATGACCGAACACAGGGTTTTCAACATGTATTTTAAAATTGTACATCAATATGATATTCACGAGCTTACACAATCTTGAGACTACCCCCTCCCCCTTCCCCCCAAAAAAACAACAACAAAAACAACAACAACAAAAAATAAAAAATAAAACAACAACAAAAAATATAAAAAAAACAACAACCGGTTAGGTCGAGTGGATAAGTATTAAAGTTAACATTAACATTAAATTTAAGTCTAATGCAAATGTTAAAATAGCGAAACTCTGAGATATGCCATTATGCTAACCCAAACGACGACAACCAACATATTACGCAATGGTACAAGCCTTACGCGCAATCAGTTACACCAATACACGAAAAAACCATAAACAACATTGACAACCTATTGTCACATAAGAAACTATTATTGTTATCATTATTATTTCATTTTATTATGAATGAATTATGTACACAGCAGCTATTGGGATTTCCCAGAGTATCCTTGTGTTATCGTTTTGATTGTGGAAAACATTGGAGGATTTAACGAGAGAACAAGGTAACTTTCTACATGTGTGAAATATATAGAAAAAAACAACAAATAACAAGCCAACGAAACATATCTCTCTCTGTCTCTCTCACACTCTTTCTGATATCTTTTTCCTATATTATGTCTCTCTGTCTGTCTCTCTCTCTCTTTCTCTCTTTCTCTCTTTCTCTCTTCCCCCCCCCCTCTCTCTCTTTCCACCCTCTTTTCACATCCTCTACTCTCCCTCTAACTCTCTCCTTTTTTTCTCTTCTCACTCCCTCACTTCTTGTTCTCTCTCTCTCTCTCTCTCTCTCTCTCTCTCACACACACACACAATCTCATTATTTTATCTTTTCCGAAAGCTTCATTACAAAAATGTACACAATTCATAATTCTTGTTATGATTTTATACTCAATCAAATTTAATTATACCAACAAGCTTGCAATAATGTTATTTACTACGTTTAAAAGCTCTCGTTATTTCTATTGTAATATAATACAAATTGTACAGCCAACAAATTAAATAATCATTACACAATGAAATAGTTACACAGTAGAATAATTACACAAATCTTACAAAATGTACACACATAAGCTTGTCGCTTCTTAGTGAACTCTGTTTAAATAGTGATATGAATCATAATGGTGGCGGTTCGAGTCCTGTGGGAACTACTTCAAGATCAACGCAAAGATGGCTCGGTCGATAGTGCTCTGGATTAACAAGCAAGTGGTCCAAGGATCAAATCTATACCTATCCTTGAAATATGTACGCATATACTTTGAATCGAATTGCGCAATTAAATTTTTTTTCTCTATTTGTATTTTTTCACGTATTTCTTGTATTTTTTTAATGTATTATTTCTATTTTAGACGAATGGAGTAAAATTTAAACAACAAAACCACAACTGTTATACTAAATAATTAATCGCGTGAGTTGAGTATTAATACTTCTATTTTTACCCTAATATGTGGCTCTGTCTCTGTCTCTCTCTCTCTCTTCTCTCTCTCTAAAGATGCTTAAAAGAAATTGTCACAGCAGGAATATTGTAACACTCAAAGCCTTGGGTAACCACATATACTTTCACACCAAACTAACTTAAAATACGACCGTTGTAATCTTGCCTTTTACTATATAGGATTTCATGGCTACTAAAAAATTCAGGTCGGCTAAATTAAAGAAAAATAGAATAATCATGAACACCATACTTCGAAAAAATAGATGGGCGAAAAGTTTGGCAGAAGAAGACATTCTAAAGGGATTTGGCGTTACAAGTACATGTAAATCATTGGCCCAACCACTGTTTTGGATTTCTTCTTCTTAACACCATGCGTCATATTTTGGCGTGATGTTTAAGTTAGATATTTATTTTTATCAAACATTGGAAATCCAGATCTACACAGTGCCATCGCATCGATGTTATAATGAGATTCGAACATGAGCACAATGAGAGTCGGTTGACAGCTCTATTAACTGAGCTTTCTGCCGTTCCGGTTACTGATGTAGATGGTGTGTCTTATCAATCATTGGGCTCCAGATCTACACAATATTGTCATGCAGTGGCATCTCATCTATGTTGTAATGAGATTAGAACATCGGACTTTTTGTTTGTCGCCAAGAGCACTATCACCTGAACGTTCTGCCGTACCAGCTACTGATGTAGATGGCTAGGCAATTTTTTCGCTAAGCTCAAAGTGTGTCGAATCAAATCATTGGACTCCAGATCTACACAATTCAGCCATGGAGCGCCATATCATCCAAGTCGTGCTGAGGCTCGAACATCAGACCTCTTGTTTGTCGGTCAAGAGCACTATCAACTGAGTTTTCTGGCGACCAAGCTACTGATATAGTTGGGCTAGACATATGTTTTGCTAAGCCTAATTGGCCTCCCTAGCAATAGATCTACACTATACTGAAGCCATCTCATGCATGTCAAGTTAAGACCCGAACATCAGATCTTTTGTTTGTCGATTGAGAGCACTACCAACTGAGGTCATCTTCTGAAACAATTAGCTTGGCTTAAATGGTCTGTCATATCACACACTGGGCTCTCGATCTACACAATACTCGGACACTCGAACATCGAACATCTGGTTTGTCGCTCGAGAGCACTATCAACTGGGCTATATGCAGATACTGATATAAGTCTAGATGGGCTTAAATGTATGATGTTCTCACTACACAATACATGTAGTGTCATTCGAACATTGGATCTCTTGTTAGTCGGTCGAAAGCGCTAATAACTAGGCCATCTGCCTGTTAGATCTGACCAGTTGGTTATATAGAAGGTCTAGATAGGCTTAAATGCATGATGGTCTTTCTACACAATTGTGCCATTCGAACCTCTTGTTTGTCACTCGAGAACGCTATCAACTGGAACAGTTACTGATATAGGTGTAGATAGGCTTAAATGTATGATGGCGTTTCTACACAATACTATCATGAAGAGCCATCTGATCTATGTCGTGTCTGAGATCGTCTGTGTTGATCGAGTAACTTCCCGAGGTGGTTGTCCTATCGTCCTCCTCCGTCATCAGGCTGGGGGCGTGTCGGTCCCATCGCTCGGGGATGGAGGGGTAGAACCCACCGCCCCCATTGGCCCGGTCAGAGTAGTAGGGCGGGGCTTGCGAGGGGCTTGACGCGGAGGAGGCGGAGCGAGGCAGTCTCTCTAGGCTTACGCTTGACAGGTTGGGGGCGTGGTCTCGCGGCTGCTGGCGATTGGGGATACTGCGGTGGCTGTGGAAGGACCTCATCAAGGAGTTGTTGTTGTTGTTGTCCCTTCAGTGCTCTCGTCTCTAAATGCACTC
>RQTK01001014.1:7856-19670 GCA_003991915.1 Elysia chlorotica | reverse complement strand
TTTCTCTCTCTCTCTCTCTCTCTCTCTCTCTCTCTCTCTCTCTCTCTCCCTCTTTCTCTCTCAACTCTCTTAATAAAACGCAAACAAAAAAACCTTATCATGTATTTGCTAGAAATAAAAAAAAGACATAAAAAGCTCCGTAGTTTAAAGAAAAGGCTTATTTCACGATATTGTTAAAATAGCTAATGATTTATTTCAAATTACACAAAGACCTTATTCTTTTTTGTCTTTAGGTTTGTATTCTAAACTGCGATTTCCACAGTTAAACAAAGGGTGCTTTTTTAACGGTAGAAACCTGTAGTTAAGTTAAAAACAATCATTTTCCAAAAACAACGAAGAAGCTTTATAGAGAAACGAAAGCGAAATTGAAAGCGAACAAAAAAGGTCATTGTCTGTCTTTGGCAGCGGTCGCAATCAAACTCTTCATTGTTATAAGTATATGGAGCTTTCCTTACAGACACAAACGTTATCAAGACATCTACAGTGTGCTGTAGTTGAGTTGTAGTTAAGTTGGTTTAACATCCAACATCAGTATTATATAGGCTATATTGTGGATGGGTCCACAATACAGACGTCTGAGAATTTTATGTGCTGCCACACACGAGACAGAGCGGGGATACCATGACTCCTGTCTCAGCCAATCACATTATACTGACACCGACCCAACCAGTAGGGAGCGAAATCGCCAGGGCTCTAATCCGGGCGAATGTTCTACCTCCCAATCAAAGACAGTAACGACACAGTATCTGACATATTATGTCAAAAACTCCAGTTAACGGGAATTTCAGATTCCCGTAAACATATCTAAAAAACCAGAATCAACGCAGAAAATAATCATTGATAGGAACGATAGAAACGTTTTCGAAGCAGGCCCATCACAACAATGCCAATTACACTAAACAATAACTTATCTCGCCTGCAAAAAGATACATTTCAACTTAAAAATAAGTTACATTTAGATGAATTTCATTCAACAGCTGTACGAGACAGACAGAAATGGAAACAACTTACAACTAAAATACAAGAAGCTGCCGAGGCGTCCGGAACGGAGAACCAGGATGCGAAAGGCGATTAATGAGTGAATGAAGGAACGATTTCAAATTATTTCAAGAGAGGAACAAACACGAATTTGAAACTCTGAAGATTTATCAAGACGAACGGGAACCTAATTACAAGAACATCAATATTCAACAACATCGATAGTAAGGAAAATAACAGACAAGCTATCCTTCATACAATAATATTATTTTAGTTAAAAGTCAACCGAGGTGGTGATGAACTTGTGAGACTTACAATGTATTTAAAAGTCAACCGAGGCTGTGATGAACTTGTGAAACTTATAATAATGTACTAATAATAGTCAAGTGGGGAGGTGATGAACTTGTGAGACATGCAATGTATTTAAAAGTCAGCCGAGAGGTGATGAACTTGTGAGACATGCAATATTGTTAAAAGTCAACCAAGGCTGTGATGAACTTCTGAGACTTACAATGTACTCAAAAGTCAACCGAGGTGGTGATGAACTTCTGAGACTTACAATGTATTTAAAAGTCAACCGAGGCGGTGATGAGCTTGTGATACATGCAATATAGTTCAAAGTCAGCCGAGTCGGTTATGAACTTGTGAGACTAACAACTTACAGTCAGCCGGGGCTGTGATGAACTTCTGAGACTAACAACTATTGATTTATAAACCAATCTCCGCGCGTATTTTTAGTTATCCTTTCTGCAAACAGATCCAAAGTCCCAAGTCCCAAGGTACACAACCCCTCATATCCCCGGTCCCCTCTCTGAGAAAAACCGTCGTTAGGGTGTGGGTAGCATGCCCAGGTCGTATGCCTTTCTCTGATTGGTTGTGGGCTTGCTCGGGAGTTCCGGCCCTGGCCGTGATGGCTGAGAGATGGATTCTGGGATGGATTCTGGGAGACCCCGGGGTCACGTGGGGTTATCTCGCGGCCATCACGCCGGGTCACGTCGTAAATTGATCTGCAGGACGAGACGTGGGGGATTGAGGCAGGAGCGCTACGGTACGGTCTCAACTCGCGATCTCTTAGATCTCGGACACGTTGGGTAAAGTTCGGAATGGAGCATCTTCCCTTGGCATCGATGCATCCCCCTATCTGGTACTGGACATAATACACACACACACGTGCGCAGTCTGTGGTTTCACATGCGGCAAGGTCCACGATATTCGATCTGTCCTTGTCATCTTCGTTGTCTTCTTCTTTTTGTTTTGATTGTTGTTGTTTTTGTTGCTGCTGCTTTGTTGTTGTTGTTGTTGTTTTTGCTGTTGTTGTATTAATCTTCTTCTTCTTCTTCTTCTTCTTCTTCTTCTTCTTCTTCTTCTTCTTCTTCTTCTTCTTCTTCTTCTTCTTCTTCTTTAGTGATTACACAAAACTTCAAGTTGTCTAACAAATTTGAGGCCAATCTCTATAATCACAAAGATGCATCCATCATTGTGTAATTCTTTATTCTCCAGTGAATTGTTTGGAAGGGAATATTGCAAGAAAAACTTGGTGCGACTGCAACAACTTGTGCGTTTAGTTAACGATTTGCCATTGTCTCTAGATTGCCTATAATTATCTCCCCCCCGCCCCCCCCCCCCCTCTTTTCCCCTTTGCTTCTCTTATCTTTAAATCCCAAATTCAACCCCAGCAATACCCGGTATCCCCCTACAAGGAACCCGGATGCTAGAACCGTCCCCGATGCCATAGATCCCTGCGCCAAAAAAACAAACAAAACAAAAACAAAACACCCAAAAACACCCACAATCCTCCGCGCAAACAGCGGAGCTTCTGTCGCGCCCCCTGCCGGATCTCCTAGCGCGCACCCGAGAAGGGGACATCACTCTCACATTCTCGTAATTCCCAGCATGCCCTGTAGTAAACAAAAATGGCTGCTGCTGACACTGCTTCCGTAATCATGGACACTGAAGGACAGACAGAGGGATGGATGACTAATTGCTATATTGATGGTCATCATGTTTGCTGATAGTAATCATCGTATTTAAAAAAAATTCAAGTTTGCTTTTTTCTTTCTTTTCTTTCTCGATTTTACTTTCCTTTTAGGACGACAAAAAATTGCATGTTAAAATGATATCATCAAACATTTTAAGATGCGAAATTGAGTCTTGGATAATATTTTCACTAAAATGTTACCCCGTATTGAGAATATTACGTAACAGTGGGAACACATCGGGCGAGGGGGGTTTATTCTTTTGTTTTTGTCTTTCTCAAAAACTATGTTTTCATAATACCAACTTTTGTTAACCAGTTACTGTTTTGAGAAAAATTTGCGCAATTTGGTGTGAGAGAGAGAGTGAGAGAGAAAGAGAGAAAATTTCTCTGTCTTTCTCTCTCTCTCTCTCTCTCTCTCTCTCTCTCTCTCTCCTTCATTCCCCACCTAGCCCTTCCTCTACATATCACATATCCCACCCCCTTTTCCTATCTGTTAATCTTTCTCCCCCATTGATTAAGGCCGTGTGCTCTACGTGCTCGACTAATGGGCTACTCCCCTCTCACCATAAACGCCCATGCCCCCTCAATACGGCCCGATAGCCGTTCCGGATATTGGCCCGTACGGACCAATACCCAGTATGAAAGGGGAAGCGGATATTGGTCTAATTTGCTACTAGAATGATGCCAAGGCGGGTATAGAAGAAACGGGTATCTAGTTTTTTTTCATCCAATAGATAGGAACAATGCAGAGTTTAACGCTGTTTACTGCAACGCTTTCTATTCACACTTTCAGTCTATCTGTAGCTGTAGAGAGACGAGGAGGCATGTCTCTCTATCTCTCTCTTTATCTCTATCTCTCTAACTCTCTCTCTCCCTTAAAAACTTTCTCTAACCCTGCCCCTTTATCCTGGTTTCTTTCGCTTCGTCTCTCATGCTCATTATCTACATCTCTACTCTTAGTGTGTGTATGTGTGCCTCTCTTTCTTTCTTTCTTTCTCTCTCTCTCTCTCTTTATTTTTTATGTCTCCCTATCTATCTACCTCCGTGCATATCTTTGGTTTTCTGCCTATTTATCCATTTTCCCTACCCGACTCTCTCTCTCTCTCTCTCTCTCTCTCTCTCTCTCTCTCTTTCCCCCCCCCCTCTCTCTCTCTCTCTCTCTCTCTCTCTCTCTCTTTCATCTCTTGCAGTGTAGGATTATGAACTGGCGCAAGTGGTGGACAGACAGACAGACAGACAGACAGACAGACAGACAGACAGACAGGCAGACAGGCAGACAGACAGACAGACAGACAGACAGACAGACAGACAGACAGACAGACAGACAGACAGACAGACAGATAGACAGATAGACAGATAGATAGATAGGTAGATAGATAGATACTTAAACATATAGAAATATCTATTAAATAAAGAAAGAGGAGAGAAAGAGAAAGAGAGATAGAGAGAGAAAGATAAAAATAGAGAAACAAACATGAAATAAACTATTTGCAACAGATAAATTGTATAGACAAACACAGTCGAAGGTTCATATACAAGCTAAGGAAAAGAAACGAGGATGCGACAAACAAGAAGGTATGTGTGGGTGTGTGTATGTGTGTGTGTGTGTTTGTTTGTTTGTGATTATACACTTTTAAAAATGCGTGTATTTGTATGTTTCCGTAACTGCGTTTTTTTTTGTATACATTTAACTTTCTTTTTTCCAAGCCATGTTTTCTTGTTTACACACCATTACATGTAATTCTCTTTCGTTCCCGCCTCCCCATTATAGAGGGCAGTTTTAGTTCGGAGTTATGTCCCCTTGGTTTATAGCACTAATCAGAACTCCGAAGAGAGGAGAGCAGACTCACTAAAGAAGCTTCGAGTCCGTACGGGCCTTTAACAAAGTGTATGTTTCCGTAACTGCGTTTTTTTTTGTATACATTTAACTTTCTTTTTTCCAAGCCATGTTTTCTTGTTTACACACCATTACATGTAATTCTCTTTCGTTCCCGCCTCCCCATTATAGAGGGCAGTTTTAGTTCGGAGTTATGTCCCCTTGGTTTATAGCACTAATCAGAACTCCGAAGAGAGGAGAGCAGACTCACTAAAGAAGCTTCGAGTCCGTACGGGCCTTTAACAAAGACCTGGGCAAATACCGTCATGAAAAACTCGCATATCGATAGTAAGGAGAGAGAGAGAGAGAGAGAGAGAGAGAGAGAGAGAGAGAGAGAGAGAGAGAGAGAGAGAGAGGGGGAGGGGGAAACACACGATACGTTGTGTAAAGAGAATCGGGCTATCGATATTTGAAGATGGCCGGTGAGAAAAGAACCAGATTGAAAGTAATTAAGATCCAGTGTTTGGTTTGACGGTATTAAATAGAGCCCAGAGGGATGTGTGTTTTAAACATTTTTTTTGTTTGTGTCTCGGTTTTGTGTGTATGTATATGTGGGTCTTTTTTTTCTATATATTTTACTCTTTCCTTCCTACTTTTAATATATGTAGTTTTAATTTTTGATGTATAAAGTTGAGTATAACAGCATCAATTGGGATGTAATTGGATATAATGCGTTAAATTTCCTAGATCTGGATACTCCAGTTTTAAACAAGCGCTTTTAGTTCGCAAGAAGCAACCAGGGATGAAAATGACTGGGTGTAAGGTTCTGTTATTTTGAGGGATATATAGATAGAAAGATGTAAGAGAGAGAGAGAGAGAGAGAGAGAGAGAGAGAGAGAGAGAGCGCGAGAGAGAGCGAGAGCGAGATGAGTTGGGGGAGAGAGACAGAAAGAGAGAAAGATTGAAAGATTGGGACATGGACTTAATTTGGAAATAACACTAAATGGGAAAACATAGACCTTGAGAGCCAGAGAGAGATATATATATATATAGAGTGACATGGGTAGAGAGGTAAAAACACCAACAACAAAAAGAGGAGTGGTTCATTATTGACTAATGGGTGTCAAATGGAATTTCTTTTTTCCGGACTCTCTCTCTCTCTCTCTCACTCTCTCTCTCTCTCTCTGTCTCTCTCTCTCTCTTTTATTTTTCTCTCTCTCTCTCTGCTTTCTCTCTATTTTCCCTCTCTCTCTCTCTCTCTCTCTCTCTCTCTCTTTCTCTATTTCTCTCTTTTCTCTTCTCTCTCTCTCTTTTATCTTTCTCTCTCTTTTCCCTCTTTCTCTCTCTCTCTCTCTCTCTCTCTCTCTCTCTCTCTCTCTCTCTCTCTCTCTCTCTCTCTCTCTGACGACAAACAAAAAAAGTGTGTAGAAATAACCCAGGGGGACATAACTCTAGATGCTCTGAGAAGCCAGAGCAAGGCCAAGGCTGGTAATGTGTTCTCTGATTGGGTCTAATGTAGGAGTGCTTCACGGTGCATTATGGGATGTCTTGGAGAGAGAGATAGAGAGAGAGGGAGCGAGAGAGAGAGAGAGAGAAAGGGAGAGAGAAGAGAGAGAGGGAGAGATCGAGAGAAAGAGAGAGAAAGAGAGAGATAAAAAGAAGAGAGAGAGAAAAAGAGAAAAGAGAGAGATAAAAAGAAGAGAGAGAGAAAGAGAAAAGAGAGAGAGAGAGAGAGAGAGAGAGAGAGAGAGAGAGACAGACAGACAGAGAGTAAACCTGTAACATTGTAGCGTTCTTTTCAAACCTCAAAGTGAAGGAGAGATGCATTTTTCCATGAAAGGAATGAGGAATACCATGTAAGGATGGAGGAATACCATGTAAGGAAGGAGGAATACCATGAAAGGAATGAGGAATACCATGTAAGGAAGGAGGAATACAATGTAAGGAAGGAGGAATACAATGTAAGGAAGGAGGAATGCCATATAAGGAAGGAGGAATACCATGTAAGGAGGGAGTAATACCATGTAAGGAGGGAGTAATACCATGAAAGGAAGGAGGAATACCATGTAAGGAAGGAGGAATACCATGAAAGGATGGAGGAATACTATGTAAGGATGGAGGAATACCATGTAAAGAAGGAGGAATAGGGATATCATGAAAGGAAGGAGGAATACCATGTAAGGAAGGAGGAATACCATATAAAGATAGGATAGAAGGAAGAGACAAGAGTAGGCCATAGCGATTGTGCTCACTCGTGTACTATACTTAACAATTGTAGCTGGGAAGCCGGTGAGTCGAAGTAGAGAAGCCTTTTAGGGAAGCCTTAAAAATACATCAGTGAAGCCTTTGACTGAATGACACAAAAATACATCAGTGAAGCCTTTGACGGAATGACACAAAAATACACCAGAGATACCTTTTAATGAAGTACAGAAATACATCAGTCTGTCACTGGTTGATCGATGGATGCCAAAACATAATTATTTACTAGTGGTTTCTGATTATTGTTATACGGCTGGTCGAATATTCAAGTAAGTGAAACTGTAACTTATTATAGACTTTGCGATGTCGACTACGAGAAAGAAACGGTTAACTAAAGCTTAAAGCAGGTGCCTCAAAGACGTGTCATCAAGATTACATAACTAACAAGAAGGTAAGTAATAATTAGTGAACTAGTATTGTCTTAACTTTAAAAAAAAGCTTTAAAAAAAAAAAATGAATCAACGGTGTTGAATTATATTTACTGTGTTGTAAGTACAACGTCGCCGTAGTTTAGGAAGTCTCGCCGTAAGCCTTCTTACTCTTATATTTTAAGACATGTCGTAAACTTACTACAACACTGAACTTACGATGCTTAATATAATTATGAAAACTTATCTTTACAAAATACAAGTTAAACTCTTTTATTATCCTTTAGTCAAAACTAGTCCTTATGAAAAAGCATGAATTAACGTACTTTTGCACACTCGCCGTGGATGGAATTCATTCACTATTTACTCTAGTAATGGGAAAGTTACTACTACCGCTTCGGCACTAAACCGCACCGGATTGCAAACACTATTGAACGCGCCCAAACACTCAATAACGATCAGAACTTTAATTTAGTGGCGTTCAACAAGGCGTCGCCTAAGGTGAAAACTGATCTATCTAATTTCTAAAACACGCTAGTTGTTTAGTATTATAGAAATGGGATAGAACACTATTCAACTGAGGTGAGGAAAGGTGGATAGTTACAATCTTTGCGGGCGGTTTATGAAGTGGAACTAAACTTGTTGACATTTTCACTTTGTTCGACTTTGTTAAAGAAATAACTAGGCCAACACCTTTTGATTGCGTTATAGTCAAAATTTCAACAGTACTTTTTCATGCTACGGTTTCTTTGTCGCCGCGTGCATTAGGAAAACTGACAAAGCCGGTTGATGTAGTACAAAAATTGCCACTTTAAAAATACAAGGGGAAATTGTTGCTATACAACTAGATCTAGATCTACTGTGTATTGCCGAAGAGTAACAGTGGATTTAAGTAATGAGGCTTTGCGATATAGGGTGTAATATCGAAAACGGAGACGATAGGTAAGTGAATATGCCCCGGCGTCCAATCATAGATCTAACCTAGCCTTATGCAGCCAATGATCGTTCAGATAGCCAGATGATACATGGGCGTGATTATGTAATCCGTAATCCTTGTGTACATCGCAACGCCTCAAATGTTTTAAAAATAGAGGGGAGAAGGGGTAAAAAAAAGCTCGATGAATCTTTTCTAAAGAAAGCTACGAATCACGCGCTGTAGTGTCAGCGTCGAATGCCGCCGATTTAAAGCTAAAAGGGGCCTTTTTATCAGTTTGTTTGCACTCTTTTAGGCGGTGCATTGTCTGAACTAGTTCGACGGACAAAGACGAGAACGAGGCCTGGGGGCGTGGCTAGGTGCAAGTGTAGAGCTCCGCGAAGCAATAGAAGCTTTGCATAGATGTTTATAAATAGAACTCTGTCAGGCTTTGCGATAGCGGGGTCTATAGATAAAACGGAGACGAAATTGGGTAAGAGAATCTACGCCGGTTTCCAATCAAACTCAAGGCAATTGTTGACATATTATCCTATGATTGATCAGAAGCCCCAATGCCTAAAGGGCGTTGAGTTGAGTTGATTTTTAACGTCCAACCTATATTGTGCTCCCCCCCCTGCCCTTTTAAGGGCGAGGTTTTGTTAATCGTTATCTTCATGTATATCACTTCGCCCAGACTTCCCTATGCCTAACAAATTCGGGACCATTATGTCAACCATTATCATCGCGGAGATCGTAAAGCCTGTAATAATAATAAAATTCTATATAAATCACTTATGGTGCCCATAGTGCAGATTTCTAACACGCTCCATCCCTTCCGTTATTGCGGCTACTTAAGACCAATTTCTATGCTAACTGGCATCTCTTGAGTGCCCCGTCTGGTTGGTCGGACCCCCCTCTGTAGTCTGCAAACATGGTGTGTATGATGCCTGGCCCTTGCAGCGTGGAGATATAGAGTGTAACTTAAGACAGGATTGAAGCAATAAGGCTCAAGGTGTCTGGAGATATGGCCCCATCAGACGGACGTCTTTCCAGACACTAAAGAATTTGTGATACACAGGATGATAACGGATGACGTAATGAGATCTCTTTGGCATTGGGTTTTTCTGATCGCTCATTGGCTCCGTGAGTCTAGGATAGAGCTATGATTGGACGCCGGTGTAGATTCCCTGAGCTACCGTCTTCGTTTTAGTTATGGGGTCCGTTATCACAAGGACTCCACTCTGTGATGCCAAGGCTTGGAAAAGCAAGATAAATAATTGTTAGACACATCAAGAGGGGAATAGGGTTTGCTTGTTGTTTCTTCGGGGATAAATCTAGAAATAAAGAAAAGAGCCCAGGCGGGGTAACTGATTACTCATTGGGTATCTCATAGATCTCTTTGTTTCTTTTGGAGTTAAGAAAAGGATTTAAATAGATCAGGGACTTACTGATACATATTGTGTAGTATAATATAAAAAAAAAAAAAAACTTCGGGTTAAGAGGCATATAGCTGTAACTGCGAAAAGTTAAAGATGGAAGTTACATTAATTTTATTCTAGGCCCACAAAATTATATTACTGAAAAAAAAAGAATAGAGCTGAATAGAATCTCCTTGGATCTTTAGGAACTTGTACAGTTTATAGACATGTTATTGTAACTGTAAAGAGTTAAAGAGGGCAGTAACATTAATTTTACTCTAGACCCACAAACTTATATTACGGAAAAAAGAATAGAACAGAGTCGTATAGAATCTGCTTGGATCTCAAGGTACAGTTTATAGGCATGTTATTGTCACTGCGAAAAGTTAAAGAGGGCAGTAACATTAATTTTACTCTAGGCCCACAAAATTATAATAATTATTATGAAGAAAAAAAAAAGAAAGAGGTGTATAGAATATCCTTGGATCTTTAGGAACTTGTACAGTTTATAGCATGTTATTGTAACTGTAAAGAGTTAAAGAGGGCAGTAACATTAATTTTACTCTAGACCCACAAACTTATATTACGGAAAAAAGAATAGAACAGAGTCGTATAGAATCTCCTTGGATCTCAAACTGCAAGGAACTTGTACAGATGCCTTCTCTTTGCTCTATAAAAAAAAACACTTCTTTGACACTATTTACAGACGGATAACAACATATGTGCAGTGCCTTTACTTTCAAAGGAAATCAAAATAAACCACCCATAAAAAAGTATATATATGGCTTTACTTTCATCTGTATCTGGCGTTTAACAGAGGGCTGAGGCCTTAGAAACCAGGTTGATGCCAGGACATATACAATAAACTTCAGAGTTTTGAAAGCAAGCAGGCCTTCTGTGAACCAGAGAATCTGTTAAGGGTGTTAGGTTAATGGGGTGCAGACATCTGTAAGGGTGGTCGTAACAGATGCTATAGTCGTGTTCTGCTGTATTTTATTCCGCGAGTTGGTTGGGGTATGTATATAGGTGTGCATACGTTCAGGGGAATTTCAATCTACAAAAAGGAAAAAAAAAAAACAACGAAATGTTTAATAAATGAAGGGATACAATTTAATGTATACCAATGAGTTGAATATCCATAAGACACGACGACAAAAACAAGAACAAAAACAGCAACAGCAGAAATAGTAGCAATTTCAACAACAGCAGCAAAAACAACAACACTAAATACAACAATATAAACTCTCTCTCATCCTCAACATCTCCGTCTCTAAAGAGATTCCCTTTTCAGTTCTCTCTCTCTCTCTCTCTCTCTCTCTCTCTCTCTCTCTCTCTCTCTCTCTCTCTCTCTCTCTCTCTCTCTCTCTCTCTCTAGCCAGAAAGAGATAAGGCAGTGGCATCGGGCAAACAAAGCCATAACGATGCCGATGGCTTGATTACAGCTAGCGTAGCATAAAATAAAGTTACCTCCGCAAAGGGTTTCCCCGAAACAAGCTTTGAGCTGCGCAAAAAAAAGCTGCTAATCCTATGCCTAAAAGAACGTATTTTTTTAACAAATCATCTTACACTTTTGCCTATATTTATACACTTTAAAAGCTCGCTAATTTTGGCAGGTCTAGAAAGGGGATTCCCCCAGTCTTTTGCCCTAGGCTGCTAGACGAGGATTTGCCACATTATTAGGGGGAAGTACTTTTCAGTCTCCGGATGGAATTAACTGCTTGTAAAAGTACTAGGTCTAAGCCGCAACATGTCTTTTTTATCAGAGCCTTCTATTTTAAAGCAATGGTACCATCAGAATGATAGTCGCATTTTTTTTTTACTCATAAATAATTAATGATCTAGATTATATAGATCGAATTTTGATTTAGAGTTTTGTTTGTTAAATATTAAATGTATTTTCTCAACTTTTCGGCTTAAAAGTTTTTCAAGTTTTAGCGTTGGTGTAATCCGCACCTATAAATTTCTCTCTCTCTCTCTCTCTCTCTCTCTCTCTCTCTCTCTCTCTCTCTCTCTCTCTCTCTCTCTCTCTCTCTCTCTCTCTCTCTCTCTCTCTCTCTCTCTCTCTCTCTCTCTCTCTCTCT
>RQTK01001013.1:127997-178511 GCA_003991915.1 Elysia chlorotica | reverse complement strand
ATTAAAATACCAATAAGAACAATAAGAGCTTTTTACTTTTCGTGTTTTTATTGTACTAACAAGCCTCTGAGTAAACAGCTTATAACATGTCACGATAGAAACAATCTCCCAACCAATGTAAGAGAGACTTCATGCAATGGAAATCTCAATATTGCAAAAACAGTCAAGTTTATCCAGATAGAATATATAACTGAAAATATCACTATTTATGAACTTCTTTTGATAAGACTGTAATAAGAATTTAGGGAAGGTAAAAATAATCAAGTTCAGCAAAAATGAATTATAAGGTATCGGCTTATTGCAATGTCCGCACTAGTACTTAAAATATTATGGACCAAAAAAAGAATGAAACAAAATAGACCATGTTTAAACTTCTGGAAAAAAATAATTCATACATGAAATCCAACAAAAACTTAGGCAAATATTAGCTTTGGTCTACACAGCTGACAGCTGGCAACTGTCTTGATACTTCCAGCCTCTGCTTAGGGTTTTGCTTGAATTGATATTGAGAGATTTAGAGAGAGATGATAGAAATTCTTACTTTGGATGAAACAGATGGATCAAGATGCTCTCTATAAAAAGCGACTATTGCAGACGCCACATCATAATCAAACAATATTCCTAATCATTTCGTGTGCCTCACGTGTTTTCGTATTCAGAAGATGATGAGGAGGAGGAGGCGGAGGAGGAGAAGGAGGAGGAAGAGGGGGAGGAAGGGATGTTTATTACACAAGGTTACATTATATCCTTTTGTGTGTTATTGTATTTGCTTTGAAAGTATGAATGTTTAAATCTTTCACAGGACTTGTAGGCGACATGAGTTGGGCTCTTATCTTCTTATCTTATTATCACGTATTGGTTTACCTCAGCAGAGCTCGAACTAAGTGACAGGAGCCTATAGCCAAGAAAGACAGCTCAGATTTTATACTGCCTTCAGGTTTATAACTAATAGAAATGAATTGTCGTGAGAGGTATGTTTTGGCCATCTTCACTTTGGTCGAATTTTCACTTTTATGAGTTCTTAGTCAATTATAGAAGGCCTTGACTGTGATTAATGTAAAGCAGGTTTAGCAACCTGTAGATTATCATCATCGGCGTTCCAGTGGCTTCTTTTGGCACGGTTTCTGTCGCTCTTGACGCAAAGAGCGATTTATGAAGAGAAATTAATCAGAAGTTAATACTGTGACCACCATGAATATTTCGATGCACTCTAAATGATGTAGAAGCTATAGTAATCTGGATAGTGATGAAAAGAAGAATCGCCGTACGGTACACCGCGATTCAGTGTTTGGTTTTTGCCACGGAGACGTTTATTTGTTAGCCTTTTTCTGCTTTTTCTTTATTTATAACGAAGAGGGAGAAAGGGAAGAGAGTTGGAAAAACACACGCAATAAGAGAATTTGTTGAGGTGACCAATACCTGTATAATGATAGTAACTGATGCGAAAATTCGAACAGAGCTTAGAAATCCAGATTAGTGTTTTCTCTCATTTCCATCATTATTGTTTTAATAAAAAGTTGTTTTTTACTGCACTTTGCTACACTTCTTCTCATTATAGGAAAAAAGTCAAACAGCAGAATATTTCATATCATTTTAATCATAAATTTTAAAACGGAAGACAATGATAACATTAGGCTTTTTAAATTATTTTTTTGTTGTTGTCGTGTTTTTTATTGGGTTTTTTTTAATATCCTACACAAATTATTATTGGATATTTTAACACTATCGGATAAGTGTAACTACCAAGGGTTACAAAAATAATATTGATTGTAAAGTTTGAATAGAAAACAATACAGCTTATTCAATTTTGCAAAATGTTTTTGTTTAAATAAAAATGGAATGTCACTTTACGCATACCGGGTACCTATTTTCCTTTGTAGTATTAATTATTAGCACCCGCAATTTAATTTTCTTAAACACTTCAAATAGCCACAATCAGTTTTCACCTCTTGCAGAATTGGTTTTGAAAATAGCTCATAGTCTACAGAGTCCATCAGTATTGAAGTCCCAAAAGTTTAGATTTGCTTTATTTATGTGAGTATTTCTTCAATCCGAAATATTTTTCTATATTTTATTTCCAGCTTTTTGGCTATGTTAAAAGTTTAGCATTTTCTATAGAATTCTAGCTGCAGACTTCCACTTCATGTATACCAAGGACATCCAGTAGGCAATTGTGCTTATAATGTTAACATCTTAAAACAAAGATATAGGCTTTGCAGGGAACGACAAAAATTGTGCTGCGGATTGAAAACAATAATTATTTATTCTTCTCTGTCTGTACAGCTGCGGTTTGTCATTGAATCCATACTCAGGCCCTATAAAAAATTGATTGCAAGCTCTAAACGCAAATCAAACTGCTATTATCTAAATAAAATCACATAACAAAATGTCCAAGAAGTATCGATTTAAAACCATCAAATATGCAATGTATTTTAAAATGTGTAATGCATTTTGAAATGCAGGTTTATATTTTGCAATTTAAAATCTTTATATATCTTTCTCTCTGTTTCTGTATCTCTCACTCTTTCTCACAAGTTCTATTAAGTCCAAAACATCGGTAATAAATAAGAAAGCGAGAAATATTAAACGTCAATACGAGATTTGATTTAGAATCTGGCTATGAAACACAGTTTGATCATCAACACGGAAGTACAAGTCCAAAGTTAACAGATCTTTGTTATGAAAAAAAAATCTCTTTGATCTTCAAATTGCCACTGATCAGAACGCTTAGTTTCTTTAATATCCCCATAAATTAATAATGGCAACAATTAATCAGCCAGGTGTAGCATTAAGGAATGATGAGTATGTTTCCTCATTACGAATACCCCCCCCCTTCCTTTCTCTCTCCTCTATCTCTGTCTATCTATCTATCTATCTATCTATCTATCTATCTATCTATCTATCTATCTATCTATCTATCTATCTCTCTATCTATCTATCTATCTATCTATCTATCTATCTATCTATCTATCAATCTACCTAAGTATCTGTCTGTCTGTCTATCGCTATCCACCTATCTATATATCTCATATATATTTATCTATCCACATATCTATCTATCCATATATCAATATCTCTGTTTATCTCTTCTTACTTGTGTGTTTTTTTTTAATATTCTTTACCTAATATTCTATCAGCAATAGATTTCAACTTTTATGAGGTTGCTTTACTCAAGAAAATCTGAAAATACCATTTTCCCCCATTTAATTTCGGCTTTTCCCGTATTATTTTATTCAACTCTTTGCCATACTTAAGCTCCTTCTATCTACGCTAGGGGGAGCACGGTGGCATTGGGGTAGAACATCGGCTTCCGACGCAAAAGGTCCGTGGTTCGAGCCCTGGTAATTTCGCTCCCTACTGGTTGGGTCGGTGTCAATTTAATGTGACCGGCTGAGACATGAGTCATGGTATCCATGTCAGACGTCAAGTCTTGGGGCCCGTCCACAATAAAGCCTATATAGTGCTTATGTTGGACGTTAAAACAACTCAACTCAACTCAACTCATCTACGCTAGCCTAGAGTGCTCGCCACAGAATACATAGCGGTGCTCGTTAAGTCCAGTCTGACCCCTTTTCACCATTATAATCTCCCAGAGTGCCTCGCTCACTTTACCTCGCTCTATTTAGTTGCTGTTTGTTTTGTTTTTTTTGTTTTTTTGTTTTGTTTTTTTTAATCCTATTTTCTAACGCTTTCTTACAAAGTTACCGCCACACGCATCCCTGCTATAATCAGTGCAAATCTGTTTTAGGACCATGTAGGTGGGTGGAAAACTGGAGTCAATTATGCTGGAGATTAAGGGAGTATTAGGATAACAAGAACGAGTAGAGTTGATCAGGTACAGTTTCACACTAGATAGCTATTACGGACATGTAGAGGGAATACCCCAGTGCGTTGCCTTTACGTCTAATTAGTTCCCTGAATGAGGCCACATGCTCGTAAACAAAATCATATTTACTTCAGTTTTTATACGCATTATTCCATCCGTGCCAAAGTTATGTATAAAACAGGCTAGGCGTAGTAATATATTGACGCAGATGTAATGTTTATTTGGGGAGTCCTAATAATGTATCCTATGGCCTTATACCTATGCATCAAACAGATTTTAAATAATAAATGGAAATGTTCACTTTCAATGAACTTAGCTATAATGTGTCTAGCTGCTAGTACTATGTATTTATTTGAACTATTCTGACATTTTTTTTAAAACAAAATTTTCAGACTTGTATCGAGAGTATTACTGATTTCAGTATTATTTAAACAGCTGCTGATAAAAGCACTGAATTCTAAGACTGCATAATTTAAACGATCGTTTTTGAACTCACCAAAATCATTGCCAAAGTGGAAGCGAATAATTAGTTGTAGTGGTTAAGTTGGTTTAACGATTTTCTACCCCAGGGCTACCGCACCCCCCGAAGTGAATTATAGCTTTTCACTTTTCAAGAATAAATTCAGTCTTTGAAAGGCGTCTATTTTTGTATGTACATGTATTAACAATGGCTGTGAGTAAACAGAAAGATGATCAAGTCAAAATTGTAATAGATGGAAAACAACTTGAACAAGTTCAGCATTTCACATATCTTGGACAAACAATAACAAGTAATGGCAAAACCACTAAAGAAATAGAGATCAGAATAGCACCAGCAAAATCAACGATTATGAAACTGAAGGACTTATATGTATCAAGAGATATAAAACTAAGAGCAATAAACATAATTATGTATTTTCCATACTGCTATTTGGCGACGCAAAATGGACTCACTACACAGACTCAGTCAAAAAACTAGAAACTTTCAAGATGTGGGTATTTCGACGACTAGTCCTTGCAAGTTACGAAAGCAGAATAACAAACGAATAAGTCTTGGTAACACTCGGTGTCAAAAGATAATTAAATTTATACTCATTTAAAGCATACGACATCATACAGTGTCTTATGTTGACTACATAGCAAGGCATGACAGAAAATGTGAACAATCAACCTTCTCCTTTAAAGCAAACACCCGTTAGTTCTCGAAATTCAACCTTAACCAAGGGAAATTTTGTAGCGTAAAATAGGATATTTAGAGGTTTGAGTGTGGCTATTATGTAGTTTTTGTGCTGTGAGGAAAACTCGATACATGCAAGCCTACTTCAGTGCCAGAGCCACATTATGCTCCTCATGACTAGATAATTATGTCATCCAATTATCTTAGATAAAACAAACAATTCGCGCTTGCTTGTGCTGTGCAAGTATGAGAAATCAACTTTTCAACTAGGGCCTAATAATCAATCTAACAAAGCTCTTTATTTAACGTTATGAAAGGTTATGGTCACAACACAAATGTCTCAAGCATTTTTTTACGGGCAAGGGAAAATTTCAAAATATTTGAAATTTTGATAAAAAGGAAAACGTGTACAATATCATGGTGTTGAACCAACGGCGTAAACAAAACACATTGATTAAACACTATTATTGCGCTCTTCCGCAGGGAGCGGGACTCTGTTTTGCCATTTTTTTTCTTTTTGTTATTGTTTAATTCTTTTGCTCTATGAAAAGGCAATCCTCTCAATGTTTTTGTAGTTACATTATATCGTCTTATTAGTTTGATTCACAGCTGCCCGGTAAATATAATTAAGTAAATTGATGTTTTTTGCGCTTTTTTCCAAGATAATGGCATTGCACGTTGGAGAAAAATGTAGATGTTACAGTGTACAGTGGTACGTTTTCAATGGGCTTGTCTCTTGTTTTCCATAAACCTACACAATATACATCATTATTTACACAATAAATTTGCGGCAAATCAGATACACTGTATCTAAAAATCTCGTAAATAAAGAATTAAAAGTCGGTGCAATTTGTATTTTATTATATCTTCTGAAACCTGAGGTTTTCTGGTTATACAATTTACAAAGATTGGTTTACGTTGCATTTATGGAGCACTAACGTGTATAATGCATTTTATGGGTGTATTTCACATTGTTCCTTATCATTCACTCAATACAGTTCTCTATATACAGTGGGTTTTTTGTTTTGTTTTGTTGTTGTTGTTTGTTTTGTTTTTTTGGTGGGGCGGTTGTTGTAGCTGTTGTTGTTGTTGTTGTTGTTGTTGTTGTTGTTGTTGTTGTTGTTGTTGTTGCTGCTGCTGCTGTTTAGGCTTGTTGTTGTTGGGTTTTTTGGGGTGGGCCGTCCTTTTTTTTCGAGGCTTATGTTTTAACTGTTGTTACACTAAGTAAATTAAGCTGATTAAGCAACTCAAGTTGGGTATAAGTTAGAGGAATGCAATGCAACAAAGTTACACAATCTGTAAGGTTTGCCATAGCATTGTGTGTGAAGGTGCGGATGTGTGTGCGTGTGTGTGTGTGTGTGTTTGGGTGAGTAGGTGATAAGGAGAATTTGACGCCTTTAACAGATCTTTCTTTATTGACACAATGAGCATTGTTTAACACATAAAAGGCTTACCTGGTATAGAGTGAAACCTTCCGTATAAACGTCCAATGGAGCGAGGACCTTCAAAGTTCAACTGGCACGTACAAATAAAGACGGCAATTAAGACTACATGCTTCGACTAAACACTGATTTACAAATAGGCGGATTTCTTCAAGTTGCCCTTAAAGATCTGCAGGCGAGATGCTAAAGATAACAATAATAGACCGAAATGTATGTGCGTCTGTGCGCCTTAGCATCTACCTATAGGGAAGTCGTTAATTTTTGCCTTTTCCTGTAAATATCTTTTTCAGATAAGAACGAGTTAGTTCTGCACTACTAAGTCTAGTCTTATTTGTTACCCATGCAGGATACTCAGAAAGAGGATGAAAACCTGGTTTGTTATAGAAACTGCCTAGAACTGCCAACAGATTCTTCTCCCTTTCTCGCCAAACCAACCCACCCCCCTCCCCCTCTTTTCAGCATCTCTCAATCTCACTCCCTCTCTTTCTCTGTCTCTCTGTCTCTGTCTCTGTCTCTGTCTGTCTCTCTCTCTGTCTGTCTCTCTCTCTCTCTCTCTCTCTCTCTCTCTCTCTCTCTCTCTCTCTCTCTCTCTCTCTCTCTCTCTCTCTCTCGTCCATCCCTCCTATTACTCACCCTCTTTTTCTCTCTAATCTCTTTCTCGCTAAACTCTCTCGATTCCTTCATCTCTCTCTCTCTCTCTCTCTCTCTCTCTCTCTCTCTCTCTCTCTCTCTCTCTCTCTCTCTCTCCCCCCCCCCTCCGCCAATGTGGTTCCATCCCATAGAAACCTTAACGTGTGATCTTTCAAGCATCTTACAACCAGGTACACCCACTGGTACATCTTGAACTCGGCGGGGTGGCTTGGTAGCATAGAATTAGAAAAAGGCAAAACATACACGGAATCTTGGGTAAAGGTTGGAATGGGGCGCAGGCTACATGATGGATGTCAGTGATACCTGAGGATGCAGGATGGATGTGGTTAGGAATATTTGGGGCAGCTTGGAGTGAAGAAGCTGTTGATGATCATGTTAATACTGTCACACGTTAGGAACACATAATGTGTTGGCTATCAAACACACAGAGAGGCAGGATTAGACGAATCCTAGAAGTATAGAAGCATTTACACCACATTATCACCACTATAAATTTTACCCCTGACCTACCTTGAAATACGAGGTACATCAAGGGTGCTTCATTGCTCAGTCGGTAGTGATCTGTTCTGACGAGGTTTGAACCTCATTAATGCCCCCTTTTAAGTATACCCTATTATATGTTTCCTGGGGAAAGTTAAGGAATGTAAAATTAATAGAAGATGCTGAAATGCGTCATTTCAATCATTCATCAATGTTAATATAATTATTTTCTTTTTCTTTTGCTTGTTACTGTTGTTTTTGTTTTGGGTTTGTTTTTCTTTTCGTTTTTTATTAATTTTTGTTTTTGTTTTATTTTGTTTTGGGATTCTTTTTGTGTTTTGTTGATTTTGTTAGTTTTTTGTTGTTTTTTTTAATGTAGGCCTATTTGTTTTAAGCTTGTGATGCTGTATATCAAGACAGCATAATCATGATGAAAAGGAAACCTGAATCCAATCCCTTCCAATGATAACAGAACTGAAATTAATGGTCTTTTTAAAACGGATAGTTTCATTTTTAAAGCGTCGCGAATGTCTTTGATTTAGTCTGAGTCTATCAGTTATGGATTTACATAATTATTTATCCATCGTTGCTTTTTCTTCCCTTCCAGGTCCGAAAAGGTAGACCAAGTACAATTACATGTACCAATATCTTACCGTCTCAATAAGAAAAAATCACGTGACATTTTCGTTGCCCATTTGCTCACTGCTCGGATTTAGTTTTGTTTTGTTTCTCAATATGAAAATAATACATCAAAGTGTACAGGTTGACAACTCTGCTCTAGTTGTTGTTGTTTTTTAACATGAGCACACCATTCATTTGGCCACAAATTATGACTGTCCAATATCGTTGCCGGAAGGACAAGTACGTGTATACATACGACTTCGAAGGACACCCATTTCCTACACAGAGAAAAAATTCTTGTGATATGTTTTACAACACATCGATTTTTATCTACAACTACGAGTATGGCTTTCTAAGAATGGAAGCCGCATCAATGAAATTGGAATTGTGGAATATGTCAGGCAAAGTATCACACCTGATCGAGTAAGGCTTGATCGGTTGGGTGCAGGCTTCCTTTCGGTGCGGTTTGACGGAAGTCTTCAAAGAGGAACTCTTACATGGCTTTTTTTTATCATTATACATGCATTACACGTACGAGGCCGGGATAGCTAATCCGTAAGAAAAGGGATATTTTTAAAAAAAACGCGTATGTCAAAGCACTCACCCCGCTTTCGTCAAAACAATTTTCGTTTATAAACAGTTGTGTTATTGTTGTTGATGTTTTGGGGGTTTTGTGTCTCTTCAAGCTCAAGGATTCTTGTTCGCCAAAAAATGTGCAACCACAGGCCCGCAGTGGTAGTGGGCATTAGCAGGCATTTCCGTAGAAATCGAATGAGTTATGGTAGGATTGAATAATTTACTTTTACGCAATAGCATTCTCTCTAATAAAAAAAGAGTCTTTATGAGAAGGAATGGAATGAAGTCTACTCATGTGTACATACCAGTACTAATTTTTTTTTCCTTTAAGCAGAAATGAAATACATTAATTTTCTAATAGTTTACTGCCATTAAGATTGTATCTAAATAGAATTAACTTAATATTCATAAGATAAAACAAATATTGGTGGCATTATTGGGTATCTATGATGACAGGAATAAAAATATCAGATGCAGCTAATTCTTTCTATATTGAATAAACAATTTTTTTTAAGAAGAGCAAAAAACTAACAAGACCAAAAATGTCTTGCCGTGGAGTTTATGCATAACGATGATTTTGAGACATATAAAACAGCCCACATTGTCAAAAACTTGAGTCAAGAAGCCGAACTTCTGCATCAGCTTTAGCAGTCAGAAAAATTAACATGGTGGTTCGGACATCAAATATCTTGCTTTATGAATCATTTACTTGATCACACTTCACACAGCACAAACGTTGAAGGGGTTTTGTATAAAATATTTTAGCGATTTTTTAACATTTTTTTCATATCAGAACAAAGTCCAATACCAATATCTGTGTAACGGTGGGATAAAGTAATTATTGTCATTTATATTTTTAGTAACATTACAGTACATAAGATGAAGATTTCTTCTTGAAAATTTGAGGTCTATTCAGACAGCTTCACTGTTAAAAATAACATTGCTGAAGCTCTGAAATGGAAATCTTAGTCGAATTACAACTAACATTGAAATACTCTTAAGATACCAATATATATATACACCACCACCAGTCCCCTTTTTCATGAATACTTTTCATCTTTTTTTTCTATATCCCAAGTATCCTTGTTTTAATGCTTTAGATGCTCTTCCAGCAAACTGTCCAAGTATGCTTATGGAAGATCGATTTCATGCGATGTTCTCCTTCTTCTGCTACTGTTGCTTCAGGACTTAAAAGTTTCCTTTTCTTCTGCAACCTTATGGTAAACTAAAACCAGTCCAAAAGTCAGAAGAAAATTGATTTGCAAAGGCCAACCATTTGATAAAGTTTGATCTTAACACCTCCATTACTTTTTTTTAATTAAGTCATTTAAGTCAATAGCAAGACAAATACAATGTATAATATTTACTTTAATGAATTCAAATTAACTTCTATGTTTAGATAATGAATAAAAAAAATTGTTTTAGTCAATTTAAGTTTTCTAGATCATCCATTTCATGATTAGAGTTTTTGTTTTTTTGTGTTTGTGTACATGTATATATTTGAAGATATGGGCTGAGCAAATTTTTTAATACTATTTGTTAATACAATGTACTTTTAGATTTAGATGGATAAAACTTTTTTCACGGAAATAATATATGGATATCTTTTTTCAATAAAGGTAGTATTTTCCTAATCTTGATACGAAATTATTTTCTATACAAGAATATGTACAAAAATACACATGACGACTTGGATTATAAGAGAGTGTTTATTGAATTTACACAAACGGTATGGTTACATGGGAAATTCATTATGATCATTTTCAACAACATTTTTAAAACTGAACAATGCATAGCATGTTTCAAAATTACTTATTGACCATCAAATTTTTCTGGTATTTACTTGTATCTCCATGAGTTTCTATCATCTGCAGTTTACACTTCCCTCATCAATAAAGTCTTCCTCTAAACTCCAGTCAGCCTTGGCCCAATCTGGTAAACTTGTCTCATACTCCCAGTCAGGACCCTGGGATTAAATTAAAAGAAAACAGAATGAAAAATATAAACTTCTTGCAGGGAAAATTTTAATAAACTTTCACAACTTTTTTTCTATTTAAAAATAAAGTCTTTGGTATGTAAAACTATCTCTAAATAGAAAATATAAAATAGTTTCAAGATTCAAAAAACACTTTGTTATATTTCCCAATCCAATGACAGATCAGGAATATAGGGTGAAACATACTGGTCTTGTCCTTGGAATGTAGAACTTAACTGATTTCTCAAATGTAATTCCTTCTTAGTCTCTGTCCAAACTTAACTTTTGTTATTTCAAAAAGTTTAAAGCAATGGCATTTGGTTGTTAAATCATTTGCCTTGCAATTACATATACATATATATATATACATGTATATATTTATTTTATTTAATTTTTTTTTTCTGAAACTTTCAAATTTTAATAAATATATATATCAAGGACTACTATAGTAAAAATATATATATTTATTTTATTTTATTTTTTGTCAATGCTCATAAAATTGAGACCAAGTAGGTTGAGCGGAGGGAAAGGCAATTTGGCTTAGGTGGAAGAGTGCAGTGCTATCCTCTATAATGTGACCAGCTGTGACATAAAGTCTTGGTATGCTTCCTTCTTAGTCTCTGTCCAAACTTAACTTTTGTTATTTCAAAAAGTTTAAAGCAATGTCATTTGGTTGTTAAATCATTTGCAATTACATATATACATATATATATATACATGTATATATTTATTTTATTTAATTTTTTTTTTCTGAAACTTTCAAATGTTAATAAATAAAATATCTATGTCAATGCTCATAAAATTGAGACCGAGTAGGTTGAGTGGAGGGAAAGGCAATCTGGCTTAAGTGGATGAGTGTTGTGCTTCTATTCAGTAGGTTTTCACTCCTATCCTTTATAATGTGATCAGCTGTGACATAAAGTCTTGGTATGCTGCTTTGTCTCTATATGTCAGCATGTAAAATTGTCAGAAATTAGTCTTGGAACACTACTGCACTATTGCCTAGTTGCTGACGTTAGATGTTGAGAAACCACCAAGCAAACAACCAAAAAGCTTAGATACTGACCTTATACTTCAGAGCATGTAGAAACATGACCATGTCCCTCTCCTTCGGTTCGACAGGTATCCTCTTGCACAGACTGCAGCCAGTATCTATAGACCACTGCGACATCTCAAAACCTGGGCGAGTGTCAAGACTTTTTGCATCAGAAAGACTTTGGCCACTATTCTGTGAATTTCCTTCAATGGCGTCTAAAGACAGTTGCTTGTGAGGGTCAGAACTATCCGTCAAATGACATTCTCCCTCGGTTGCTGCCTCTTTACTAGAACCTGATATGTCTGTCACATTGTTTTCTATCTGAGAAGTCTCCTCTAGATTTGAAACTGCCTTAGTTTGATGGTCCTCAGAAGAAGTGATAGATGTCGGCGGAGTTAATGTATTGGTTTGACCCTCAATTTGGTTTCCTTTGAATTTTTTACAAGGTGGTTCAGTCTCTGAACCCTCGCCCAAGTGCCGGCTTGGGTCTTGCTCATTATTTGCAACAGCAGAATTACAATCTTGTATCGAGTCACTTTCAGATGTGAGACTTGAGGAGGCTTTAAGACTGTCACAGTTTGTGGGGTTACCTGCTATTAAAACTGATGAAGTAATTGTATCATGTGACAAGTCTATTTTGGTTTTCTCAGCTTTAAGTTGTTCCTCTTCCATCTTTTTAACCTTCTCAAAATAAAGAGGGTTTTCTCCGCCATCCCACAAACTTGCATGGTGGTCTTTTAAAATCTTGGCACAAACCTGTAGACAAAAAAAGGATAGGCTGAAAGAATGGGTGCAAAACGGAAATATTTTATTTCATAAACATATACAATTTCATCTAGCCATTTTAAAACATAAGTTTGTTTAATCATAATTAATTTTCTCATACAGTTTAAAACTTCTAAGACGACATTTTAAAAACAAAAGTAAATGAACACAAATGACTTTTTTATCTACCTGCTTTGCATGAGAAAATATAGTATCCTTTGTAATAGGGGAAAACTTACATCTTCAAAAGGGACTTCATAGTTGCCCCCCTTTCCATTTCCAGGTCCCCAGGCAGCGTTGTTGTAGAAAACATCATTAATGATTGGATGACCAAGGTATTGAAGGTGCACACGGATTTGATGGGTACGACCAGTGAGTGGTTTGCCTACAGAATGGAATCATTTACATATAATATGTGTTCAATTTATTCATTGTTTTCAGCCAAATTTGATAATCTTAGGTTACAACGATGTTTACAATAACACACTAAAGGTTACGGTAATTCGGTTATTGTCCGAACATGTATTCCAACATCAGATTTAAATATATACATGCATATATTTTTAACTAATGGCAGCTTTAATCAACTCAAGGAAGCTTCAGTTTAATTTTAAGACAAATGTTTTTGTAATTTCTGTAATTACAAATGCCATAAGTAGATTAACAGAGAGAGCACCATTACAATACACAAATTATAAGAAGAAGAAAATAAAAACTCTAAGCTCTATATCTTTATCCAAGGTTCATAACGGCATTATAGAAACTTACACCTGACCACACTTGATTTTCCATTGTAATTGATAAGCTCAAATTCTGTGCGGCTAGCCTTCCCTGTTGGACACACAATCTGTAAGCGCAGTTTGTTAGACAGAGCACGCAATGGCTGTTCCACAACGATCAGGCCTCTGGGAGTAAAATGTGTTTTTCATTTTAACAAGCAGGGTAAAAGAAGGTTATTCTGTCATTTCAAGTTTCATTCAGAGATAGCATACTCCATAAATCACATGCATTTGATAGTGCACAATATGCCATCAACCTGATGACTAGTTTAGTTTAGTTTAAGCCAATTGATTCCCTGTGGAACATAGGGCTGCAACAACTCCCCTCCTCCGGACTCAATTTTGGCTGGTCCTCTTCAGCTCGGCCCATGTGGTACGGGCCGCTTTTATCTCTGTCTCAGTGCTGCGTCGCCAAATCTGCTTCAGGTGGCCGACCTTACTTTTTCTTTGTGGTTTCCAACTCCAGGGCTTGCCTTGTGATGTTGGATACAGGTGCCTGATGAATGCTTTATTAGATTTTTACAAACGCACAACTGTATCTCTAAATCCACTTGACTGAATGCCATTTTACCAAACTTTTTCTTTTCTTTCAAACATGGATCACACATAAAACGTGAGGTTAATTGTCAACCTCTGACTGTGACAGGCTACAATAAACGCTTTGAAAATTAAGACTTTGTTTAAGGAAATACTTTATGGAGTCAAAACAGCCCACAAAGGAAAGTGAAGAGAGAAAGAAATACTTGTACTTTCCACAAACTAAAATTTTCAATTTTTTTTTCTTTGGTGGGGGGCAAGGGGGAGTAGGTAGAGGGTTGAATATTTTTCTTTAATGTTTATGGTTGCAGTTAGAAGGTTAATGTTTTAACGGAAACTCACTCTGGAAATTTCCCAGCAACTCTGCATACATATTCTTTCTGCACATGGCGATTGGCTACTTGATCCTCTAGAATTTTAGTTGTTTCTGTTGTTTTTGCCAGCATGAGGACACCGGATGTCAAGCGATCTAAACGATAGATGTCTGGATATAGACAAAATAAGAAAGCTTTCTAAATAAGAGAAACAACCATTTCAATTTTTAATTTCATCTCAAAGTTTGGCAAGATCTGTTAACTTTTTTTTATGTCAATGTATAAATTTTTAAAAATTATTGGTAATTTTCAAAGAATTAAAACAAAAATGGTATCATTTTGTGTATTATTAAATTTTGACTTTCTCTTCATGTTCCCAATCCAAAAAGAATATGTACAATCTGCTATTGCAGGTGATATGTATAGAAACCAAGCATGACTTGTATCTCAGAGTATAATGATAAAAACAATAAAAGTTACAAACTTCTAAGATTTGTGTATCCCATCTCTTTGCCAAGAATGAATACAATGGAATTGAACCTATATCGCCCACAAGGATGACAAGGAATTGATGAAGGCTTGTTGATTACTACCAACTCTTCTGTATCCTTGATGATTTCTATTGGAGCCCATGTAACTGGATTTTCATGTCTGAAAACAAAATTCAGAATGTAAAAAAATAATAATAATGGTCAAAGACATAATGATCTACAGAGTGAAATATTTTTATCAGACAAATTAAACTAAAAAAGCATGACCAATCCCAATATTCAAAACTTTAATCTCACAAGATTGAGCAATAACATTAAAATACCAATAAGAACAAAAAGAGCTTTTCACTGATATGGACCCAAAAAAAATGAAAAATAACAGACTAAATTGAAACTTGTAAAAAAAATTCATACATGAAATCCAACAAAAACTTTTTAAAAAGTGAAAAGTTGTATCTTTTCAAATTAAAAGCAAAATAAATAAACCCTTTTCCTAATATGTCATACATGTATGAGTTTTTCATTATAATTACCAAGACAAACTTTTTCTCTTGACAATATATTTTTCATAATAAAAGTGGGTATGCTGAACTAGGTTAGGGATATTTTTTTTAAAGAAATAAACATTTAATCATGCCTTATTTTGAGGTTCTCAGCATAAATGTTTCTTATATTGGTGCCTATTTAAGCTAAATGTTGTATGCTGTCTATATTATGTTTGGTGAACCAAAAGAAGTAAAGAAAATCTTAGATTGACCACACACAAAAATTCACCTATGTATTTTGTGAGAAAGATGGTCACAATCTCGAACGATATAATCTGGACCAACTTGCTTATTGTTCACATGTATTTGACCAGTGTTGAAAGCTTTTTCCTGAAAAACAAGAAAAAAATAAAGGACTTAAGAAATTAAGTGGACATCGAAAATTAGAGTATTTAAATAGCATTAAATTGTTATCATTGGTCTCAGCTCAATCATGTCAAATCACCTGGTCTCTATTTTAAAAATAACTATATAATTTGTAACGATCCTTTGTATTCCATATACTAAAATATGAAAGGAAACAACTCTTCTAATAACCATCTGATTAACAAGTGGAAGCCAGGTTGAAAAACATGTAATTGAACTAATGACATATATACAATAAAAAAAAAGGAAAAAAATTCTCACCAGATCTTCCGGTTGATCAAAGCCAAATTCCTTCTCAAGGACATTCTCAATTGTCCGCCCTACCCATCGCCCTTTGGCAAATGTGGCAAAGGTAAATGTGTATGGATACACCTTCCGCAAGCCTGATGAAAGACAAAATAATGTTTGAAAAGAATTTTAACTGAAGCAAAATGTTATGATAAAAAAGAAAAGAAAGCCTGAAATAAATACATGCAAATAACATTAATTACAAATATGTTTAGAAACATTTGTTCCAATAATTAAAAAATGTTTAGGTCCTTACACATAAATGTTAAATGATTGCATGTAAAACAACAATACCTAAAGCATATATGATATGCCAGAAACATTTTAAAGAATTACAAAGTGAAACTCAATGTGTGTGTATGTTAGTGTAAAAAAAAAACTATGACCTAACTTTGGCATAAGGCTATCATTTCCCAAGGTAACCATTTATTTTCATTTACAAAAACTGGGCTAGCTTGAAGATTAAAAATAAATCTTTATGAAGATTTGAAACAGAGGCTTGAAATAGGAAATAGGAGATAAAAGCCAATGCAGCTGTTTATTTTGTCAATATTTTTTTTAATATTTTGTTTTTGTCCTTCGGTGTTTCATGTACCTGTGGCCATGTGCTTACACAATCCATAGACAATAGCCGCTTTCTTTACTTAATCAAAGTAGCAATTTAATATTATATAATTATGTAAACTTGTGATTTCAACACATGTACCGTTTTCAAAATAATAGGTTGATTGGTAAAAGTCCTCTTTGCAGTAGCCAGCATCATCATTCTGCGCCATTTTTTTCTGCTCAGCTTTTCTCTGCTTTTGTTGCTGTGCATACTTCTGACTTCTTGCCAACTGCAACAGGAAAGATTGATGGAGATCAAATAATGCTCAAAGTGACTTTTTTTTTTTTACTGAAGAGAGAAAAAACTCAAGCAACATTTGCAAAGCATTTTATTTCAGAACATCTTTGATAAATAATTTCCACTGATTGCATCTAAGAACGCAAATGCATAACACATAAAAATATACTTTCAGTATTACTTTCCTAACCTCTGGATAGGTTCATTGTCCTTTAATTTTAAAGAACAATATTGACTTATGGTTATAGTGTTAAGGGTAAAAATAAATTGATCATGATCATGATCATGATGACGATAAAAATAATAATAATAATATTAATATTAATACTAACAATGATGATTATTGATGATGATGATGATGATGATGATGATGATGATGATGATGATGATGATGATGATGATGATGATGATGATGATGATGATGATGATGATGATGATGATGATGATGATGATGATGATGATGATGATGATGATGGTGGTGGTGGTGGTGGTGGTGATGATGATGATGATGATAAAAAGTGATTACAATTATTCTGCATAAAATAAAGATGGTACCCTTTTCTGAGCACGTTTAGACAGAGTGCTGCTATCAATACTTTCAGGTTGACTATCCATTGTTGAAAAACTGTTCTGCTCCTGTGTTGATTCAAGGATTTGTGATTCCTTAGAAGGTTTGAAGGATCTGTTGATGTGCATATGCCTGTAACTGAAGTATTGTTTCACAAATTGTGTGACCTGCTGATAATCCTCAGTCCTGGATCTCCTGTACAAATATGTGGCAGATGAATCTAAAAGTTTCCCAAGTGACAACTTCAGGGGGGACATGATAACATGATGAAGCTGTAGAAGAAAACAAGCACATTTATATATTTACTTCATTTGAAACTTGTTAAGACCATAGGCCTACATATTTGTGTATTTACTTCATTTGAAACAAGTGTGTCTACATTGTTTAGAACAGTATACATATATGTAAAGCATGTTCATGAACAAATTTAAACCCCTTTAATAAAAGTCGCACTTTTGAACAAATACATTTAGCTCCCATTTATTTTTTATGGCCCATCAATTAATTAATAAGATAACTTATTTAGTAAATAGGGCATTTTAAATGATATCTCGACAACAAACTGTTGGTCTAGCAAAAGATTTGAAGAATCTTTCAAAAAATTAAGATTTAGACTAAGAAGGAGGAATTTAGTTAAAATTCAATGTACAGTAAGCTTACCTAAAATGATTTCGACATTAATTCTAATCTCCAGCAGGTGCCCTGCCCTCACCTCACACCTCATGTAAAATCAAAATAAACATTCTCGTTGAAAAAAAAATGACAGGGAGTACAGCTGGCTGGTATTTTATTCAAGTTTAATTTAATCAAAATCCGGCCGCCCACCCATTTGATCGCCCACAGATTAGGGACCACAAAACTTAAGGAGTGCCGACTAAAGTCAACGACACTAGAAGAACCTTTAGTCTAGTAGGCCTATAGTTTGACTTGAGGAACGTTCTAGATCTAGAATCTAGAAGGGATGCAGATTCTAAATTTATACAATAGATAGATCTGTTACTCACTAGATCTAGATCTAAAGCACCGTCGATCAAAAAAGATTACAAATCTAGAAATTTCTGTAAAAATATTAAAGTACTCAATGCATTTAGGTTATGTTTAAGTAGGTGGAAGAGTTCAAGAATTTCGGCTCGAGGAAATAATAATGTTAGGCCATTGAGAGTCCATGGCTAGTATGGTACTATGTAAAATCAAAATAAACATTCTCGTTTATTATAACTTAATAGTGACCTCCCCTTTTCAGTGTTTTGACTTGAGTAGAGTACCATTACAGTCATGTATACATTACTACCATAGTACCATACTAGTCATGGACTCGCAATGGCCTAACATTATTATTTCCTCGAGCCGAAATTCTTGAACTCTTCCACCTACTTAAACATAACCTAAATGCATTGAGTACTTTAATATTTTTACAGAAATTTCTAGATTTGTAATCTTTTTTGATCGACGGTGCTTTAGATCTAGATTTTTCTAGTGAGTAACAGATCTATCTATTGTATAAATTTAGAATCTGCATCCCTTCTAGATTCTAGATCTAGATCTAGAACGTTCCTTAAGTCAAACTATAGGCCTACTAGACTAAAGGTTCTTCTAGTGTCGTTGACTTTAGTCGGCACTCCTTAAGTTTTGTGGTCCCTAATCTGTGGGCGATCAAATCGGTGGGCGGCCGGATTTTGATTTTAAACTTGAATAAAATACCAGCCAGCTGTAGAAATCTACTCCGTCATTTTTTTTTCTTTTTTCTATTAAAATTGATCAATATACATTTCAGCTGTACTCCGTCTTTTTGTTATTTTGTATTGTTTTGACATGATTTGTTTGATTCAAAAAGGCAGGACGCGATTTGATTGTATTCAATTGTAAATTTGAACACTGGTACAATGCGGGTGGGGTAGGGGGGTGGGGACAACATACACAAGCACATAAAATTGATCTGTTAATTAAGCATAATTATGAAACTCTTCCTCTATATCTGGCTCTCACACTCGCTTGCTCTGTCTCTCTCTATCTCTCTCTCATGTCTCTCTCTCTCTCTCTCTCTTCTCTCTTCACAGGTTGACTGGCTCCGATGTAATCAAATCCTACCCACCCATCCTTCGAATCCCGCCCACCAAGCCCATTTGATCGCCCACAGGTTAGGGACCACAAAACTTAAGGAGTGCCCTTTAGTCTATTTATGTAGTGCTCTAGTTCTAGTACAGACTACTAAAATGTACGTCGAACTAGATTGGAGGTACAGTTAAAGTGCATTATTGATTACTAGATCTAGATCAAGCAGCCTGCTCACCCCAATAATGAGCAATGGAAATACTTTCAAACATATGAGGGGTCGCTGAATCTTGAATCTAGAGCTATCTCACTTATTGGCAGAGTCTAGGCCTTAATAAATCATGTATATGTGTACACGCTAAATTGTTCCTGTACAAAGTTTTCTTTAATCACTCTAGAGATCTATATAGGCCTATAGATATATCATTCTATGTGTAAGGAAACCGCGGTGAACCAGGCACAAGTCCCTGAATAGCTGTTGAGCTCTAGAGCTCTCTTAGAAACATTTAAAATTACTAGATCTAGATAGGCCTCTATAATTAGACCTACTTTTTTATTTTCAAATTAAGTTGAATATCTCTGCTTTTAGAAATGATAGTCGTAATTTGTCCAATCAGTCCATAACTGTATGTCTAGTTGTCCTACTTATTGTGTTTCTGTCCAAATAATGTCCAGAACTAAACGTTAAGCGTTCTTACAAAAGGAGATTTAAATAAGATTGAATATAGTTTTGTTTGTAAGAGATTTTAATGGAAATTTTAAATAACAGCCATTTCTTAGATCTAAAAAGTAAAACCAAAAACAACTTCCATTCAGAAATCAAAACAAACTAAAAAAAAAATGGAAGATAAAAAGGTTCCAAACTTAATTCCAGAATGTGAAGAATAATTATATGCAACATGAGAGATTTAATACATAGGCCTACATGAGATATCATCGCTTGTCTGACAAATATTCCTTTGCATTTATTTTAAGGGTAACATGGTACTTTCTGTACAACTATGAATATATGATTCTCAGTCAAAGAGCACATCCTGCATATATATATAATTATAAAGGAGGGATTGTAAGTTCTAGCTGTTTGCGATTTGTCTCTCCTTATAAAGGTTCAACTCTTCAATTTTGCCTGTAGTGTAGGCGCCTTTAGTCAACGCAACAAAATGATGCCAAACCCTTTCTGTCTTGTAATGTTTACTGTGAACCCCCAACTCTCTTCATTTATTAATAGAAACATAGAAACATTTGGCGGGGGGGGGAGGAATGCATCATTTTTTAATTTTACAAAAAAATTTTCTAACCACCTTTGTAAAAAGTCGATTTCAAAGATCTCTGGGTTCTTTTCAACAGGTTTTTTTTTAGATGGAGACATCTGTACCTGCAGCCATGTCCAGAATTTATAATTGTTACTTTTAAAATACATTTTCTGTTTTTTTTTGTATTTGTATAAAAAATGTATTGTTTTGTCTTAAAATTGCAGAGTCATCCATTGCTGTAACAACCCTAAGCCTATAAGATGGGAGAAATTGTAAAGAATGGATACATAAAGAGGTTCAGCAGTAAGTTGTAGTTTTAATAATAATAACAATAACCATACAAATTCTACCATAGTCCGTTGCTTGTGATGAGGAAAAGGGTAACGGATTACGCTCTACATTTTCATATGGAAGGAAATATTAGCTTTAGTTTCCATTTGTGAGTAAGGAAGAAAAAGAGCTGCTTTAGTTTTACTAATTTCTAATTTGTGTTAAATACCCGAATCATCAAGTTTAAAATGTAGAATTTAAAATAGAGTTTTTGTTACATGAAATCCATATACATATTTGAGGCATTTCAACTATCAGAGCTACAAATTTTAAACTCCAGGAAAAAAAAGTTTCTCCCTCTTTGTTATTATTAGTAGTAGTAGCAGTAGTAGTAGTAGTAGTAGTAGTAGTAGTAGTAGTAGTAGTAGTAGTAGTAGTAGTAGTAGTAGTAGTAGTAGTAGTAGTAGTAGTAGTAGTAGTAGTAGTAGTAGTAGTAGTAGTAGTAGTAGTAGTAGTAGTAGTAGTAGTAGTAGTAGTAGTAGTAGTAGTAGTAGTAGTAGTAGTAGTAGTAGCAGTAGTAGTAGTAGTAGTAGTAGTAGTAGTAGTAGTAGTAGTAGTAGTAGTAGTAGTAGTAGTAGTAGTAGTAGTAGTAGTAGTAGTAGCAGTAGCAGCAGCAGTTTGTAATGGAGGTTAGCGTAATTTAATATGTTTATTGGTATATATTTGAATATCTTTTATACCTGAATAATAAAGAAAGATATTTGAATATATTTTATAACCTGGAATTTCTTACGGAATTCATTAGTTTCCTGGTACTTAAACATCATTCACTTTAATATATATATATATTTTTTATTTTTTTTTATTTTTTTTAACTTTTCAGCTTAGAATTTTAGGAATTTTAAAAACGCTTGTTATTACAACAGTTCTTATTATTCAAAATATTTTTACAAATGGATATTACTGTATTCTGTGCCATAATTTGCTTTTCTTGTTCGCAAAATATGATGCACTGATGTTTGAACAGTGAGAGCTTTTTCAACTTGAATATGTGTTTGGGATATAAGATCTCTCCTTAAAACTTATGTTATAGCATCTTAGATTTTCAGAGACAGTCGTCAAGAATTCTCAGTTTAAGTGGCAAGAGTACAAATGCTCTATTAAGTTTGTCTCTCTTATGAAAATGGTGTTAAAGTTTTTAAATATGCTTATGTAAGTTTTGTTTCTTACTGAACCAGTCTTTGATGACTCATTGATAATCTATTTCTTGAAGCTTATCTCTTATTTGTAAATTAGAGTTTTTGATAGTTCAATTTTAATTTTCAATATAAGGGCTTTGTATGATTTGGTGTGCATGGTATGGAAAGATATTTTGTTTTTACAATCTCGAATCTTTTAGGATGTTTGCAAATGCTTTGCCTACGGTGAATACACAGCTGGGATGCCTAACCGACCAAATCCTCCGTCTGGTGCCTCGTACGACCAGATGATGGGAATTCCTCAGAAGCCATATAAGAACGCTAAAATTCACTGGTTCCTGTTCTCTAGTAAAAGTGAACTAGAGTGAGTTTTTTATTGTATTTTTTCTTACAGTTCTTTTTTTTTTTTAATGTAAAATCTACTGGCAAAAAAAAATGTGATGAAGTTATAAGTATTAATTTGTGTGCACAAGCTGGTTCTTGCAGATGAAATACACTTACTTTCTATGTTACTATAGCACTCCAGGGTATTATTTACTGTTTATTACTGTTATGGCATATCTGCTTACTGTATACTCATTTTTTGTTGTTGTATTTATTAAGTTTTCTTTGTAGAAGCTAACACAAAAAATGTAATATCAGAGTACTATATGACATTTGATGTTACATTTTATCTGGTATGTGTCGTTTATATTATTTGGTTTTATTATGAGTTTTAAAATTTGTATCATAAAATGATGGTGAAAATACATTGCTTTAAACTGAAGAAAGGTGTTGTTTTGTTTATTCAATTTTTTTTTGTTCAATCCTATGATGGAGAAATCCAAAAGCTTAACATTGTGCCATTGTGTTAGCCCTACATGTATCATTACAGAAGTATCATGCTCATTGTTTTCTTTCTTAACAGTGAATGGATGAAAGCCATATGTAGTGTTGTAAGTACTGTTAATATGTGTTGACATTTTCTCTAAAAAAAAAAAAAAACCTAAAGAAGTTTATAAATTTTAGAAAGATTTGTAAACTATACTTGTTACAAAGTTAGAAATTATAGTACATTTTGTTTGCCCTATTTCCTTCTAGACAAAACATTTTCACAAATCAAAACTGATTATAGCAAAGCTATGATTTCTCTAAATTTTAAGTAATTCACAGTGGGGTTTTTTATTTTTGTTTTTTACATAAGGTGCCATACAATTTGTTTTTGTTTCTTTTTTTTTATTCAAGATAATAGTCTGAATGGGTTTGCTGTTTTATTTAAGAAACTAGTATAACACATGATGAAATAGGAAAATGAGTAATGAAAAGAATCACAAATAAAAAGGATCCATGAAAGATACCAATTATCACTTGAAATCATACCAATATGGAATACGGCTTTAAAAAAAATTGTTTTTTTCTTGCCCTTGCTACCTTTTCCTATGATAGTATTATGTTTTAATTTTTATATGGGGCATAACTACCATTGATAAAGTTGTGCTCCGTGCGCTTTACATTCATTGAAAAAAAATTATTATAATATAAAAGTTAACATAAATATTAATGCTCGAAAAATATATTAACATTAAGATTGTGATTGTTATACACGTATTCATGTCATCTATAGTAACAAAATCAATTACATTTTTATATTTAAGTTACCTCCACCACCCCAAAGCCACCAAAGTCAGCCACAGCATCATCAGCCACCTCAATCTGCCCAGTATCAGCCCCCTCCACCTCAGGGGTATGCACCACCAAGTTACGCAGCGCCCCCTGGGGGCTATGGGCCGCCATCTGGTGGTTACCCTCCACCCGCACCACACAGCACAGGCCCACCACTTGGTTTTGAGAATCTAACCTGTGAGTTTTACCCATTTTTTTTTTCTCTGTTAAACCCTAATCGTATATATATCAAAAGTAAAGTGCGGCAAAGAAAATAAATGCAATCTACCTCTTATGCCGTTACCATAATACAATCATGACTCTTAAGCCTTGGTTCTCTGATTGTTAGCGTTGCGTATTTAAATTGAAATACTTACAGTGGAAATTTTTTGTAGAAATTTTATGTATTTCTTCTTTGAAAGTGTATGTTTTCCTCAAATATTCATTTTGACTATTTAAAAAGTGGGAGACCGCAAACACCCTACAGTGTGTGGGCTAGGGTACCAAACATGACATGACAAATACGTAAAGTACATTTCAAGTTCACTTGAGAATTTCTTTTCTCTTTGTGAATATGCCTTGAGCGTAAATGAATTGATGAAATTAACATTGATTCTGTGAAGTAAAGGGTAATTGTGTCAAGCATGACATAACAAAGTACATATAAAATTAATTTGACAATTTTTTTTCACTTCATAAATATGACTTGTATATTTAATTGAATCAATGGAGTTATCTATTTTAAACTACCTCTTAGAGATGGGTAACGTTACAAAAGGTTCAGTGAAGTAACCAATGCTCTCTGGTGTTGCTTTCAGTGGGAGGAGCAGCAGCAGCCCCACCACCCTACACTCAGCCAGGCCCTGGAGTTCCACAGTATGGCCCTCCTCCTCCTCCTCCTCCTTCTTTTCCAGGTGCCCTCCTCTATCCTGCCCAATATGCTCCACCAATAGGTGGGTTTCTTTTTACTTTGTTTCTGGGTTGTTGGGTTGTTGGTTTTTTCAAGTATCTGTGTGTGTGTGTGTGTATGTGTGTTTGTCTACACAAATTTGTGATATCTTTTGAACTTACTGTAAAAATATTTGAAGACATGTAATTTGTTTTATTTGTTTCATTCTTTGCAGGGGATTTTTCTGTGCATAAGTATATTCTTCTTTTATGCCCTCCTTTGCAATACATGTATCTATCTTGCACACCTGGTGCATTTTTGCTGCTCTGTTTTTTACAATGAATCAGTATAAACAAACTACGCCTGTTAGTCTCCCTCAGACCTTCTTCTTGTTCACCCCCCCTCCCCCTCTCCTTTTCCATTTTCCTGCCTCTCCCTCTCCCTCCTCTCTCTCTCTCTCTCTTTCTCTCTCTCTCTCTCTCTCTCTCTCCCTGTCTCTCTTTCCTCTTGCTCTCATCTTACCTATTGTCCTCTCTCACTCATTTCCATTGCATATCTCCCTCGTCATATTTCTCCCCTCTGTGTTTCACAGTGGCTGTGCCAGTAGCAGGGTATGGCCAGCAGCAATATTACCCTCAACAACAATATTATTCTCAACAACCAGGTAAGAGTCACGAAACTACCACAGCAAAAGAAAATATTAAGCACAAGATTCTGATGGGCTATATTAAAGTGAATGAACAAAATAATTTGACCCTTTTTTAAGCAAGATTGATATAGATTGATGAAATTGAGATGAGGAGCTGGTGTGATTTAATGAGATGAGAGGTGAAAATAATTATTAAACCTAAGGAAGTAAGTACACTACATATTTCATCGAAAAGTTACACATTTTTTAATTTGATTCTCAAACATAATTTTCATATGTTTTATAAATATAAAGTGTTGGGTTTTTTTTTCTGTGATGAATTCAGGATACCCCCTGCAGGCTCAAGGTTACCAGTACCAGCAGTCGCCACAGGTCATGTACACCCAGGGCAAGCACAAGAAGAACAAAGGGGGAGGCATGCTTGGTGGCAGCACTGGTCAGATGGCTGCAGGTGGGTGCCTATCATCAACCTTTTCACGTTTTATGATTTGAGGCCTTGTTATGTCGTGGAATTTTAGAAATTTATAAACAGGAAAAGCTTTGGTATTTATTATTTTGAAATGGAAAATATGCAGATCAATACAAAAACGTGCTTGCACAAGCCCATATAACAGTGAATGTAATCTTCGACGGATCTGTGGAAATTCGCAGTTTTGACCTCGTCGCTTTTTTTTTCCAGTTTTCCTCCTTATTTTTGCTTTTCCTCCTTTCCTTCAAAGTCTGCAAATCGCGGAATTTTGCCTTTGAACGGTATCAAATTGAAAACATGATGGCATTGTTCTGACCGGTTAGCAAAATAAATACTTTATCGAAACACAGCTCAAATCGCGTAGGTTCTCTTTGAGCTGTATCCATAATAGGTATACTGTGTCAACCCATTCGACACGTGTCTGTTATAACAATGCGATAATGTGAATACGTGTATCTAAAAGAGTCAGTTACTCCTACGACTAGCAATATGTCGAAAATAGGTTGCTTTCATTTTGACCCCCTCCCCTTGGATGTATATTGTAAGAAACCTTGAAGATCACACCTTCTGTACAGTTCCGAGTTAGATTATATGTAAATACCCGATTTCCACCTGTTATCAATTCAAGATGATGCCTCCAAACAATCCAATCTACCGTTTCCTACTCATCTAAGGCGAATAGATGGCATGGTTATCTCAATGGAATGTTTTTGATATTTGTCAGTTTGAGAACCAAATGATACAAATATTGAGCCCAATGAGCTCGAATTTTTTATGAAGGAAAAACATTTTCATCCAAAATCGTCTGATGGCGTGTTGTGTGAAAACTTCTCTTTAAGTCCAAAATTTAGTGGGCATCAGATCTATATATTCTAGATAGAGACTGTATTTCTGGAGGTTAGATCGTGGACATTTCAATTTTCCTTTTTAGGCCTACGATTTAAGCAATAGTCTATTTAGGCATTAATGGTGTGCAAGGCTTGAGAGATCAACCCTTAGGTACTCATTAAAATACACATAAGCCTAGATTCTTGAGTGTAAGTGGATCTGTTTAGTAGTACCAGTACAAAATTACATATGTAGTCTCTCATACTCTTGATGACACCTTTCCATTCTTCTGTGATGTCATGACTTTTTTAGTCTTGCAAAATAGTCTAGAGGGCTTCTAATATTAATGTTTTACATACGTTAGATGCCATTTTTCCCCCAAGCAGAAAACATTTGAAAAGGTCTAGTTGGTTGTTTTTTTTCCAATATGCTGTCTACTTGGAAAAGATAATGAAATAGGACCCACTAGTCCTAACCATATTGCCGCCCTCCCCCCTTCTTCATTGGTGGGTATGGGGCGCCGATAAAATTTCCTCCTTCTCAACCTTTCTGCATTATGATCACTGATATAAATGCGCACATCTGTGTTGCATGGTGGGAAAAGGGTAATGATCATGTTATAATTTAGTTGATTATTTGGTTTGTTGTTGTTTGTTTTGTTTCTTGTACCAAAAGGTAGTGATTTTTATTGTGGATATAAATTGTGTTACACTCAGATTGAACTACATTTCTGTGTTTATCTTGGTCCCCTCCAAGAATCAGATAACTTTTTTAGCCTATTAATTTTACTGAGTCATGTGCTACTACATATCTCTTTAATTAAAGCTGTTTCAACATGTAGTAAATATGAAAAAGCAGTTTGCAGTGATGCAGGTAGTACTAAAATAAAATTTAAAAAATGATAGCAAAAATTAAATGTTCTTATTCTTGGGCACAAAATGTATAGGTCCAAGAATTTGTTGTGTACACTGATGAATGATAGGAATAAAATAATGTAGTTTTTACATGGAAACATTCCATTATTTTATTAATTCAATCAAAATCCGACAATCTCTTTTGCAAAATTCGTTTCAATTTAACTGAGCATGATGTTTGAAAAAATCGTTACCAAAGCCTGTACATGGAATTATGATTGAAATTTTGTCTTCCTTACTCTTGTCTCTTTAAGGCCTTGCTGGAGGGGCTCTTCTAGGATATGGAGCATCCCGCATGATGGGAGGTGGATGGGGTCTAGGACACTGGGGAAGCTGGAGTTCTATCGGATCCTTTGGCAGCTGTGGAAGCTTTGGAAGTTTTGGCAGCTTTGGCAGCTGTGGAAGCTAAAATTAGACCTGCATGTATGCAGACAATTTGTCAGATTTTCGACAATCACTCCGATTGGCTACATTTTGTGACCAAACTCAAGTGAAATCTTATTATCAGCGTGTTGCTTTAAAAAGCGTCCTCTTTTAATGTTGAGATTAGTTCAAGAATGAGCTTGGGGATGGGTACGAAAAAGTTCAGACAATTTTGTTAGAGATCACATGCAGGTCCAGAAAATCTTTCCAGCATGCTTAGAGGCTTATTCAAGAACAGTCAAATACGGCTAGGTTAAATCTCTTGAGGAAAATTTTAAACTTTATTTTTAATCAAGTTTATATTCAACAGTTAGTGTTAGGTAAAAAAAAAAAAAAAGGCGGAAGAGGTGCCTTGGAAGTAGTTTATGTAAAGCCATAGTTCATTCCACTGTAAGTATTCATAAGCAATAATTTGTACTGTTCTGATGGATCTCATCACTCGTAAGCATAATGTGATGATAGTAATCAAATAGCAATCCTTTGTTTGGTGCTCAATCCTGATCTTATACAGCTGCTTCTTCACATGCAAACATTACTTTGGCTTTGGTTACTAGAAAGATAAATCACAGTCCTTATAGTGTTTTATAGATATTGGCTGTGTCAGCTTGTTTTGTAGTTTTGAAAACATTGGTCTATGAATATGATTGTTCATAGTTTGGAGTTATGTGATAGAATTGTTGTGATGTATGTTGGTTTTTGTTTTTTTATGTGTGATCACAGTGTGATTTTCTGTGATACATATGGGATAAAATGGTAGAATTCAACTGTGCATCAGGCTTTTGTGATCATTATATATATATTTAGACATCCTTTATTAGTGCTGGAATTCTATTTATTATGTGTGCTACTTTGTCTTTTAATAATATGAAGATATATTTTAATTCAAAGCTGTAAAACTCATCTGACCCTTGTAAACATTAAGTACTTAGACAGATATGGTATTTATGTAACAAACATTTTTTGTTCAACATGTGGGATGAACATGGTTTGCATGCTTGTTATCCATCCATCAGATTCTTTAGACAATTTTATTCAGCTAAAGCAATGCGCTGAATTTTCTCCTTTACTTTTCATCACTGCAATATAAACATGTTTCACTATTCATAAAAGCTTTTTTTTTCATAAAAATGTTTTATTTGTACTGGCAGTCTGTAAACAAAAAAAATCCTAAAATATACACATATATGTGTTGTATTATTGTTAGTAGTTTTTGTTTGTTTGTTTTCTTTTTGTTATATCTATTTTTGTATTCTCTATATCTTACAAATATGTTATGTGCTCCCTATATATTTAGATCTGATCTATAGAAATAACTTAAAGAATCTGATGGAGAGGAAAGTAGTCCAAACCTTAATTAAAGTAGAGAAATCAATTGTCTTTATTTTTAAATGGTATGCTTTTTGAGTAACAAAATAAATGGAATTATCCCAACTATAATTCTATGATTATGATTATAAATGTGCCAAGATCTAATAAGTGTTCAGAATGTTCCCTTTCAAAAATTCATTAAAAATAGTATTCCAGTTGTGTGTCTGATTTGCTATTATTTCATCCAGAAAGATAATTATATACTTATTAGAAGAAGGCTAGGTTACTTACTATGTGGCAGTGCAAAGAAAACCATCAGACAATAATTATGTGTGATATTTAGTCTTGCCAACACATGTAATACCTCAGACAATAATTATGTGTGATATTTAATCTTGCCAAAACATTTAATACCTCTCATGTGATAAAAACATGTAAATGCTCACTGTTCACTGCAAGTTTGTGTTCTGGTTTTCATTCTTTTGAATGTAACTCACTGATATACACTGAGGAAATCTTTTTTTGTCCTCACATGTAATGTTTTCAAATCAATTGGGTTCATGTTGATCCAAGGAATGTTTGGACTAGTAAAGTGCAATATTAGTTTTCTTAAGTAGTTAAAGTTTGTAAAGATTATTGCATCATTCTATGTTGTCTCTTATCATCAAACTTGACTTCTTTACATGTCCAAGTTATGAACAAAATAAATGTTTTGTAGCTCTTTTTTTGATTGTTGTAGAACTGTCTATATTTGAAAAAAAATATTTGGCATGTTTAAATTGTTCTCCTTATCATAACATCCTGTACAATTTTTATCTGCATGGCTGATTGAAAGATCCATCTAAGTTAGGATATCTCAATTTAGGAGATGCTTGACAGCCAAGTTGATCTTGAATTTTATAGATATTTTAAGTCAAGCTGAAATTTTTCTGTAACTTTTTATTAGTTTTAAGCATAGATGTTTTAGATATAATTCATTATCAGACAAGTCGGCTTTTTTGCCTTTGTATTCTTAACATAGTTTATAAATTAAATGTATAAATATTTGCCTATATAGTGTGCAATAAATAGTGTATTACCAAGATAGATCAAATGTGTATTGCAAACCATACTGTTAAAATAATAGCTTTATTGTCTTAGATTAAGTTCATGCAACTCCAAATGTTCCCTTCTTATGTCAAATAAAGTCTCAGCTTTTATGTGTTTTCAAAATTTGTCTTGTTTTTTTTTCTCATTATCATTTTTTTTCATCAATTACTGTCTTATTGTTTACTGGGGTTTTCACATTTTTTATAAGGTAAAAATATGTCTTTCCTGATTCTACTTTCTAAAAGCTTAGACCATTAATAAACTGGAGTATCTAAGATAATCTGAATTATTTTTCTTTGTTTGTTTTTTTTTTTTCAGTTTTTACATAGCTTGAACAATGTGTACCTTGTTTTTATGTAGTGATTATATTAATGTGTCTGTTATAAAAAAAAGGAATTGTTTTCTATATAGGAAAGTCAATCACATTTTCAAGTTGTATTTCAAAGAAAATTGAATGTGTCCGACTAGTGTTGACGAATATATATCTGCAAATTTCATGGTTTCTCTATCTTTCAGCATGAGTTAGCCACAACTTCCAAATCTGTCAGTTCAAACAAGTATAGGAGTTTTTGCCTTAACACTACATGTACTAAAACCATTGCAAGTACAGGATCAGCTTTAAAATTCATGCCATACAGATGCAATCCATAACTGCAATAGATTGTTTTAACTTTTCAAAAGTGTACAAACTTTGCCGACATGCACAGTGTCATGAGAATGCTTTTTTTTTAAGTTAAAAGTATAATAGTTACTTTTGTTATTTAGGACCAAAATCGATAAACAAAATTATTTTTTCACCAGAAAATTTTAGGTATGGGTTGGTTTAAAACAAAAATTATGTATCCAAAAAAGAAAAATAGTTAATGCCTTAACATCCCACGTCAACAGCAAGGCTATTATTGTGGACAGTTCCCCAGACTAACGTTTGAGAATAATGTTATGTGCTACGACACAGAGATAATGCGGGGATACCAGCACTCCTCTCTCAACGGATCACATTATATTGACACCAGTAAGAAACAAAATTAGACAAATGAATGACAGATGGCTGGTTTTGAACCTGTGATCTTCCACTATATTTGGGTAAATGTAGAAAGTCCATTTGTGATGATGACTAGGACCAGGAACTAGTGAAATTCCCAAATAGTACAACTGGGACATATAAAAGGGGGGAAACATTCTTTAAAATCAAGAAAATATAGAGTATTTTGAAAATATGTTTTAAAAAAATAATTAGGAAGCTAAATTCAATTTAAGCCTTAAATGTATTTTATTTTTTAAAATCAAGAAAATATAGAGTAAAGGAAGCTAAATTCATTTTAAGCCTTAAATGTATTTTAAATTACATATTTGCAAGTTTTCAGGTTTATATTTTCAAATAAAGTAGCACAAAACATAACAACAGCAAATATCAGAAATAATAGGAAATATAACACTTGAATAATTTAATGTATTTATTTTTCCCCATTCATAAAATGAAATGAGCTTTAAAAATTACATGACACATTTATCCTTTAGCCACCTTATTTATCCAAAAGAATTTCTGTTAACATTTTACTCTGTACAAAGTATTGAATGTTTGGTAATTTTTATCGAGAGTCACATCATGTTTGACAGAAACATCCAACTCACAATTACATCTCGCATATTGTGCACCAACCAAAATCAAAATCTCATTCATTGATATAAACAAATAATGGCCCAATCACCACTGAAGATTTTAATTTCATTTGTTTCATTAAAATGGAATTTAAATCCTCTTATGTATAAAGCAACTTGACAAACATTCAATAGAGTAAAACATGTAGCTCTGAGGTATACAGCAATGGTTACCTAATGGTGGAAAACAAATCTTGTATAAAATTCATAAAAATCTTTAAAATAAGAATGTTCTAAAAGTCTTTACTTTAAAAAAAAGGGAAACCATTTAAAACTAATTGATTTTAACAAAGTTTGGTGTGATAAAAAGATTGCACTAATAGAATGGCCACTTTCAAGATTATTTGTAAAGAGCAGAAGCAAATTCCACCATGTACAAAGACTTGTATTTATTATGAATTTTCTAATGTATCAGTCATCATTAATAGTCCCTACTAGGAAAAACAATCTTTCTATTCCATTTAAGACAAAGCATCTATAAGTTGAATCACTAGCATTTTTTTTCTTTCATTTTACTATAAATCTGTAGTCATGCACATTTATATCTGTAAACACTTTTTTGATCACTAATTTACAAAAAAATTGTGGTAGATGAATAAAATATGTGTAGCAAACCATTTAAGTATTGAATTGAAGGAATTTCTTAGTTTAAGATGTGAAGCAAACATACAATGTTTTTTCTCAGCTCTATCTCAGTATCTGTTAGGGTGAACACTTTAAATATTCCTTTAAAAAAAAAAAAAACAAAAAACTAGTAGACATGTGTTTTAGAAAATTGTAAAATTGCATAAACAATAAAAACAAAATAAAAATCAATTAACACAATGGAAACTAAAATTTCGTCCTTCTCTGACCCTTTAACCATATTGGAAATCTTTGCTATTTTTTCATAGTTACTGTGTAAGCTAAAAAACTAATTGATATGAAAAAATGTTATCACAAAAGATATCTCAGGCAACCACACCACTAGAAGCAAAGTTAAAACTATTGTGATGTTTTTCAATACCTAAAATAGAATTGAAGTCTTCAGACGGAAAAACAGAAAACATCAAGCTTCATCAGAGAAACAAATCTACCTGAGTAAATGCTGACAAAAAAAAATATGTGCACACAGTATTAAACATTTTTAAATTAATAGCATTAACAAAAATTATTGATGGTTGTATTTTCGCACAATTTCAGTTTAAGTTTTATTCTGCAGAGAATAATGAGACCTGCATGCCATAAGCCAGCTCAAACTTGTATGAAAATACATGTTGCATCAAAAAAAAATAAAAAGTAAAAGTTGGAAAGTTTTTCTTATTCAGTCACAAAATGAGTAGAGTTACGAGTCTCTTGTTTAGGATCTAATAGATTATTCAAGGAAAATAAAACCATTTTTGTTAGAAGAACTAAAATTGGCCATGGATCACACATTAAAAAAAAAATTACGAATGAAGCACACAAAACCAAGTGCCATTCCTCACAGTCAGTCTCCAAACAAAATTTGAAGCCCGCAAAGGATAACCACATTAAATCAATAACTTAAAATGTTATCACATGAATAATGTTAAAAAAATTTACAAAACCCTGTGATTTGTATGAAAAACAAATTTATATTATAAAAGTTACAATGGCTGAAGTAAAATTCACAAATAAGAAGTTCATATTTGCCTTTAGGTAAACATATTGAAGTCGAAGGGCAAAAGCTTTAGCCATGCAGTGCCCAGACTTCATGCTCTCCGTAGGTTAAAAAAGTCAACAATAATTAACTATGTACAATGCAGATTTAAATTATGAGGTGTTTTTTTAAAAGTTAAAGAACATAAATATATTTATGTACACAATAGGTTTACAACAATATAATGATTTAATTCACAAACAAATCAAGAGATACACAAATGGGCATTTCATGTTTAACATTAACAGCGTCAAGTTTAGTATTGAAGTGACACAGAATATCTGTGATTTAAGACTGTCACGTCTAATCTCACAATAAAAAGCATATTTTGTAAAGTTAATGAGGAAGCAAAAATATACAACTGTTATTGATCTGGAAAATGACATACTTTAAGAATGTTTTATAATTCCACCTTTCTTCGGATAAAATAATCATACTAAAAGTAAGTCCATGTTAAGGTGGGTTTTTTAACTGATCATTAACAGCCAATGTTATTAAAAAAAAAGTACATTTAACTATTTATCTTTAACCGAATATATATTGCTATTTTAAATTTTTATAAGCTGCAAGGCATAAAATGTCTTCATTTTCTTCATAAGATAAAGCAAACACATAGAACTAGATGAGAATGGACGCCTCTAATGCTTGGGCCTCAAAATCCAAATAGAACAAGCTTTATAATCTGTGTGCCCTCTTTGTAAAATTTTCCAATATTAATCCCCATTGATTTAAAAGTGTTTCCTTACTTATTGGATCTCAAAGCGAACAGGTATGCATTTCAATAATGAAATTAAACAAATAAGTTTAAATTTTGCATATACATGTATACCATGTTTTTATTCTATCAAAAACTAGAAAAATCCTCAAATCCGTAAAATTTTCACCTACCCTGGAAACATATGCAGTCAAAAATTCTTGGAAAAAAAAAGTCTCTGCTTTATGCAGTCCTTTTTGTTTTGTTTTTTGGATTTAGCTAAACATGCACATTGAGTAATGCCAATCTATATTGGAACTAAAAAAAAAAATTAAATTATTTTATGAAAAGATTTTCTTCACATTGGCTGTATAAAACTTTTCTTCATAATTAATTCTCTCTAAAAGAAGACACACAAAAAACGTTGCAGAAACCAGTAAAACCTAATAGGTAAATTGGCAACAATTCTTTGTTAATACTCACAACAAAGACAGTGTTTAAGCATATGAAAATCAAAAATAGAAAAGCAAACACTTTAGTTCTATTAAAACTTTTTTTTTTACAGTAAAAGAGAATCTTACGATCCACAAGGCCAGATGTTTAAGAGTAAAGTGACGTATTTGAACAAAATACAGATCTAAATTACAAATGAAGTGAGCCAGAGTCTAGGTAATTGCTAGTGGATTAGATAAACCTTGACAAAAATTTTGTTCAAATCTGCCCATGAGAAGATTTTACATAAAATATTAATGAGGCATCAAGATACAGAAATTTCATATATGAAAAAGATCCAACATTGTATACCCATCTGTGTTCTCTTGGTCATACAATCCGGTACAATTTTTATTTTTTTTATCTGGCAGGACTGTGAAAAATTGCCATATGATCAGATCTTCAATGGAACTAAAAACAGCATTAAATCAAAATTGAAAAAAAATTAAGTTTTCATCTAGCCTTAGTTTGGCAGCTAAGTTTTCTACTAGCATAGCATATCTGGCATTTGACAGGGATGCATTAAGTTAAATGAAACCTATATTAAGTTTACTTGACAAGTAGGACGAAACTGAAATTGAGTTCAATATTTTTACCTTTCAGGTGAAATAATTTACCAAATATTTACCCTTTAAATCGTTTAGAAAAAAAATATCTGTTCACCACTTTATTTGTGCGCATTGAAAAGATCTAGGTCTAGTAATTGAAACCTCAATATGCTCACAGGTATGCTGACTTAGAGGAATACTTTTTTGTTTGGTTTCTATTACAGATAAAAATAAGACAGCCAGTAGGGATAAGGGAGAAAAGAAATGGGGGTTGGGGTTTTCAAAAAAGCTTAGATGAGAATCATACCTAAAGTGACAATCACTCAATGAGTATATACTTCCTGCAACATGTAACCCAATGAGTCCTAACACAGCTAATACATTACATGAAATCACAGCTCAGATTTTGTACCTCTCAATATGTTGTTGCCATTCACCAGCACAATAGCAGGTCTCCAGTTTGCAAACTAATGTACTACAACTAAAAAATAAATAATCAGCTCCATGTTGAAAAGAAGAACAGAGACAGTCGTTAATACCTTAAATGAAATAATAGTTGGTCCCAGAATGGTATATGATTGGAAAGATTACAGCTTTCATGCTTTTTATCTTCTGTTCAGTGAAGCACTATATTATAATACGCGGAAATGCCTGTAAACAGATTTTAAATATTTTGGTTCCCCAGTACATTTGGACACAGTTGAGCTGATTTATCATTAAAAAAAAAAAAAATCAAATTTACTTCCTTTATGCTCACAAAAATCCAGACACTTCATTTCAACTTCAAAGGCATGCTTCATGGTCTCTAAAGGCGCCAACATTATAGTAATATAAAATGAAGACCAACATTTGATGATCCAAACATTAAATTTTTCATGTAAGTAAAAATGTGGGCACTTCCAGATTTTTCCCCACTTCAGAGCTACATGTTTTTGGCATTTTGTTTAATATTGCCCTATCGAAGAACCTTTCTCACGGGCATATCAGTGGGACAGAGGTATTTAAACAGGTTAAGCTATCTCTTCATTACTTATATTTATGTTGTGGGAATACCCGTTTGTCAGAGGGCTGTCAATACTGAACAGTGATGATATAAGTATTAAGGGTTGGTGATGCAAAATATGATGCTACATAGTTATCTTCAAAATCATTAATGTCACAAAGCTTGGTTCATATCACCCTTGCAAAATGAGTTGATCAATAAAAATTCATACCATTTAAAAATGTTTCTATTTCCATTAAAAAAACACTTATGTTTCACATTGGCATAAAGTAGCCATTTTTTATTTAAAATCATTTAAAAAAAGGTTACTAGCATGATCATGTTTGATCTCCAGCCATATTCTCCTTCCTTAATCCATTCTAAAAGTTCCTTGCTTTTTTACTAGTGTATTATACCTCCTACGACAAAAGTGCTTTTCTTGATACCATGAAGCTACTAGAAGTTTACAACATTATTTTGTTTCTTAACTTTTTTTTTTTTAAAGAATGAATTAACACATAAAAATATATTATTTTAAAATACTTGGCTTAAGCTACAAAAATGGCATGAGAAAATTACATTAGGGATGAGCATAACATTTTTTTTTCTCATCATCCCCTTTTCAGTAAGAGTGTTTAGTGAGACACGCAAAACAAAAATTTGTGATTGAACATGGAGGAAGAGAGAGATGAATAGACAGACAGACAGACAAGGGGGGAACTGAAGGCCAGCAAGTGAGGAGCTACGCAGCTAGTTCGTCCTATCACTTGGTAGAGGATCGATGTAGTAGCATACAGCTGTATCTGATTTCTTGTCATCTGACACCAACATGGACACTGTTGTCTTCCAGTATGCGAAACTGATTTTTGAGCTCTGAAAACATACAAAAATATAGGATATGTCTTTGTCTGATGGTGAAACTTTTCTAAATTCTAGTAAGATAGAATATGTTGAATGTGCACCTTTTTAGTAGAACATCCTTTTACTATAAATATATCTCTGATATTCCTAATTTGATTGATTATTTACATTATCATGTATCTAGCAAAAAATTATACATAGAATTGAGGTTTCCTTTGGATAAATTATGTAATCCTTGACAAATGACAAACAGTTATGCTATTATCAAGCTAGACAGGGCACACACGTGTCCTAAAATGTGTTTTGAATAATCTAAAATTTGAACAAAGAATTGCCTTTACCTTTTCCAAGGCACTACAGTCTTTGTCTTTGTGAAGGTAGTGGTCTTGCCAAAACAGCAACAATTCTCTGAAAATTAGGATTGAACAATGTCATTTTAGAATTCAATGAACCAAAAAATGAGGTGTGGTTTCATTGACATACAAAATTTAATGTTCTATCAATTTTTTTTAAATATGGTAAGAATGGGGCAATATGCTCTTTACACTTCACTCGCACTGAAACATCCCTTTTTGGTATAAAATAATTGTATTGACCATATTATTCACTCATATTATTGATCAAGTCTTTTAAAACATGATATCTTGGTAATATATATATATTTTTTTTTTTAGAACTCTGTGACAAAAGTTGCAGGATTCTTAACTACTTTTCTTAACACAAAAAAACAGAATAAAACAAATTCATAATACAGTAGTTTTAGGAAAAATCCTATCATCAAACAAAGCAAAAGGGCTTCCTACAAAACTACTATTACTATGAGATCTATCACAGATAAAGGCAGAGACAAAATAAACCTAATACAATCAGCGAATTACAGCTTCATACACAGATACATTAAGAGAAAGCAGACCACATTTCAGTCTAACCTGAAATTCTGAAGGATGCTAGAGGATCCGTTGACTGTTCCGAGAGCGTCATCGCGCTCGTCTCTGAGGGCCTGAAGGTATCGAGGCAGCTGTTTCCGTTTGTTGGCAAACATTAGGAAGACCAATGTAGTATTGAGACAGCTCACGTTTTCCTGGGTAAGGGTCTGTACGCTGATGTTGTTAATGAGCTTGAAGAGGTACTCCAGCTGGCGTGTGAAGTCGCCGATGTAGCCCACGAGTTTACTCTCCTTGCGCAGGGGCGAGTGGTCTCCTGATCCTGACCCACCCGCGCCAGAGCAAGGGCTGCTGTCATACAAAAGTGCTGGGAAACAAAAGAATCAGAAAATAGATTCACACTAACACCACTTTATGTAAATTACTAGATGTAGAATAGTTTCAAATTTAATCTTGATGATTTTCACAATTTTGGTTCATATAAGACTTTTATTTTTCACATCAACATGTTTGGTGTTGTTTCGTTTTTTATTGCTTCATATATTTTGATAACTCAACTCTCTACCAATCTGTCTCTGATAACTATTCAAACATGAAAATCGTGAGCTGTATCTCTGCTCTGAAAGAATTTCCTGTGACAATCTATATGTTTAAATGCGCTGACGATATGATCAATAATTGGAGTTGCCCAAATTATAATAGAGAAAAACGGTAATATTATTTTTAAATAGGGAAAGATGAAAATTTATGTATATTTACTATGCCTTTCAATTAATCTAAATTATAAAGAGCTAAAAAAATGTGAACAATTTTAAAGGCATTGTTCATCAATGATCATGATAAATCAATTTGTCAACAGTATGATTTTAAAAAGAAAGCACTAAATTGTTATCTTCCCGATTTCAAATAAAGTTTATGTTATTATTATTCACCGTAACCTACTACCTTCACATAATTGAACTTATAGGTACATTTTAACATTTTTACTGTAAAAATAAATTTGATAATGATATACACATATTTTGATAATGTAAAAAATAAACCACAGTTTAAAAGTTTAATTCCTCACATTTTTCTGATCCTTCTGATCGAAAGTGCTCTAGTGATAGAACCAAGCTGCGAATGAACATATTGGAATCCACTAGATTGCGGTTGACCATGTTGACAAACTTTTCAAACTTCTGATCTGTGGCAAGGATCTCATCAAAAGCCTTGAAGGCTACAATATTGAATTTTATGAGCTCCCCAAGGAGGTCAAAGCTGCTTTGTAAAATCTCCTTGTGTGGAATCTCATTCTCAACAATGTTGCCTGCAACGTGCTGGAACACATAGAGAACAGAAAGAGTTAAACATCCATTTAATGTTAATCATTTATAATTTGTCAAGATATTTAAATGTTTAAAAAAAATGAACATTATAGAATAGTAGACATTGGTTGGAAAGGTTTACCAATAGAGGCTTTTGTTGAGATAACAATAAATAAAAAATGATAAAAATTTAAAGCCACAACTGATGGAAACAAATAACAGAAGTCCATTTATAGGAAATTGAATTTTATAATCATTTATAATTTGTCAAGATATTTAAATGTTTAAAAAAAATGAACATTATAGAATAGTAGACATTGGTTGGTTAATATTGCATATAAGAGTTTTTCCCTTCCAACAGTATAAATTCACACCATTATTTTTAATTTATGTGATATTCAATAGCACTTTTTATACAATCAGAAAAATAACTATCACACAGAAAGTCGTTCAAAGATCAGATTGATAGACACGAAGCATTGCCAGGAAAGGCTTACCAATAGAGGCTTTTGTTGAGATAACAATAAATAAAAAATGATAAAAAATTTAAAGCCACAACTGATGGAAACAAATAACAGAAGTCCATTTATAGGAAATTAAATTTCATCTAGTTTCAGTACTTGCATGTCCTGTCATATGTTTTCAAGTCATTTCCATTTGCTGCCTTGAGATGTGCAATAATAAACTTATGATTAACAGAAAAAAAAATTGTATCAGATTTATCACCTTGTGTGAGTATGTGTTTGTTGACACTTGTGGTAATCTTGTCACTCATTTGAATTTGTACTTACTCTGAGAAGATCTCTCCTCATTAAGAAAATCTGGTCACAGTATGAAGTGTCCCCTCTCAAATAACTTTCTACAGCTCTGGCCAACCAAAACCTGCAAGGCAAACATATTACAATACCCAATGGCATTAGATACTTGGCATATTCAAAGGCTTTTTAAGCATGTACAACTAGTACAGTTTTAAGAACTTAACAAAACATTAGTAATTGAGCTCTCTGCTGTCAAAATGATGTACATTGTTGTCTTTGCTCTAAAGGGTCCATATAACATAAAGTATGTTTTAAATTAATTTCGTTTTACTTTAGATGGCTTAAGAAATGAGAAAGTCACTAATAGATACTACAAGTAGGATTCCAATGAAAAAAGAATGTGACTTGCACATGAGCAAGTTGATCTTAAGCACTTTTCTGCTTTTTTATTTTGTAAAGACTAGTTTGTTAATTACTTATCAAGAGTGGGGAAGCCTGATTAATTTTAAGCAACAAATTGGATACTCCACTATTTGACAAGAGGTGATGTTTTTTACATGCCATTTTGGCTAAAAATTGCAAATAGTAACAAGAAATTATACCTGAATGTTGATGTAGTTGGTTCTTTTTTCATGACCTCCACAATTTTTGTCAACAATCCACGGGCTCCCTTGCACATGAGTTGTCTAAATGGAAATGAAGACATAAAAGATAAAATAACTGCTAACTTGGCATAAGTGTAAAATGTACAACCTAACTTCAAAAATAGGTACATAATCTAGAATTATGAATGTTGACATTGCCATTTATTTTCTGCCCAATATGCGAGCAGTTTAGCAGCTTTATGGGATAGAGAAGTTCAGATAGACCTATGAGAAAAGCTCTACACCTCTTGATTTTGGCACTGTTATACCAAAAGAACAAGTTGAAAACTGCCTATTTCAACAATTAACTACTCTGATTCGACAAACTAAATTTGGAAATCTTTAAAATATGGTAAATGTTTAACGAGTACAAATAGGCATATGACTTAAAATATAAATTTAAAAATAAAAACTGAATAACTTACTTGTTTATATTATCAAGGCTTGGTAAGGCTAATCCACCAGCGTGCACTGCAATGGAAAAAAATATATGATGAAAATGTTAACCATAGGATTGATCCTCTACTTAATTTGTATAACAACGTAACTACTGCAATAATTAATCTGAAAGCTTACTTGCAAGTACAAAAGCCATTAAATAATCACTTGCTAGGAAAGAGAGTCTATTCAGCCTTTGGATGGCACTTTTAGGCCTACAAAGAAACAGCCCCTTACTGTTTAGCTATGAGGCAAGAACAGACTAAACCATGTCGCACAGGGCAATTAAGATTTGGAGCACAAAATGAACTGAAAACATTAGCATGGACAATTAGTGTTAATGTTTAATTTATCATTGTAATTAGTTTACTGAAACTGAGCATTTATATGAATGTTGTCAAGATCCCCTCAACAAATTATGCTTAATATTGTTTAATTACTAGAATATCTAGTCCCCAACAAAAAAGAGGCACTCACTGTTTATTTTTTTCACCTCGTTGAGCTCACTCTTGGATAACAATAAATGCTTGTAACTGAAGAATCAAAGGGAAAGTTTATCTTACTGATATATAAGCTCTCAAATTCACATAATATACAGAAACACAAAAAGCATGAGTGGAAAATAAACAACAACAAAAAATGGTTAGATAATTACAATCCAGAATATGCGATGCCAAATACAAATAAGTTTTAGAATGTTGGGGATAAAATATAGGAGAGCACACAAAGCTTTGAAGGTTTATGTGAACTACAATGACACACAAAGAAAGAGATTTTTGTTTTTTAACTTGATAAGACTTGTTTCAGTTAAAAAGTTATAATATATTGCAGGATTATTTAAACATTTTAACAAAGACAAGGAGGATTTGGTTTTTCAACTGGTTGTAAAATTAAGGCTATCATTTAAACAGTTCATGAAACATTTAAAAGGGAAGGTATATTATGAGAGATTTTTTTAACTGATAAAAGTTGATTGAAAAAGTTTTGACTAGTGGGATTTCGAAAAACACCAGTTTCTAGTAATCAGAAGTAGGATTTTTAGATCAATGATATACTTAATGCTGGTTGCAACTTGTCAACAAACAAACAAACAAACAAAACAAAAAATTAAAGCAACTAACATTACAAAAGAGGTACTTGAAGTGAGTTTTTTTTAAGTTATGAAGTGATATCAATTATATCAAAGTAGTCATTAAATGAGGCTATCAAAAAATTACTAGATAGAGATAGAGCAATTTGAGTACAATGAATGGAAACTTACTCTGAATGATCACAAAAACTATGTACAAGTCGTAAAAACTGAATCTTGAGTGCCACCTCCTGGATAGAAAGAAAAAGTGAGAATTCATAAATCCTTGAAAACCCCCAAATTTTCAATATATCTCTTTAGAATTGAATTTATTTATAGGTGAAAAAAAATAGGGTACAAAAAGCTGCCGGAGGAATAGCCTTTTGGCTATTCGTAAGGTTACAGGACAAATAGTCTCTCCATTTCATGTATTTATGTAGATTACTAGATATACGATAGTGAAACGGAAAGTAAAAAAAAACAAAATGAAACATTTAACATTATGAAGTAAAGAAAAAAATGGTGTTGTCATTATTCTATTTCACATTTTAATATATCTATATTTTAACATATCCTCCCCCAGACATTTTTATAAAACGCCAATGGCTTTTTTCCTACCAAAATCAGACTTTTCCTACCTCTGTTTAAAAATTTGACATTTTTTCTACTTTCGAACTATCCTCGACACTTTGGACTTAGAGAGAAGGTAAAATTGTATTGTTTTGATTCTTGCTACTAATAATTGTACTTTTTAAATGTGAGAAAAGCCTCTCTACGAAGCATGTTCAATTTTTAAACTGTGATTAGCAATGACAATTATACTCACAGGACTACATTCACAGGAAGGATTGTGACCCCTTAACCGATGCCGTGTTTGTGAGCGACCTCTGATGACAAAAAGGTGAAAGAAATTTATAAGTGCATGGATATATGTGAGGATATTAATCATGTAAAAATAGAAATGAATTAACTTTTAAGAACAGAAGTATATAAATTTATCATTTATTATTGCCATTGTTTGCCAAAATATCTGAATGAAATATGAGCATAAGCTAATCTTTCCTTTTTTTTACATAAAATGATCATTGATAGAATGAAATGATGTTCATCACATAAGAATTAGGCAGACATGATGCTGAGAAGATTTACAATTATTGTTACATAGTCTAAATCCGCCATCCTTCATCCATATTTTTCTCAATAATTTTTTTCTTCGGTACATTATTCAACAAAAGCTTACACTTGACACTTCCATATAAATTGGTCAAAAAGATCACTGAGCCCGGATGCTAACTTCAGATCTGCCAGTCTTCTCTGAACCTGAAAAAGGATTAAATAAAAAAACAGGCATATAAGTATAAACATTTACTGATAAATATAACAAACATAATACATGAGCGTAATCTTCTCTCTCAACCACCTGAAAAAGATATGTGACAAGTTGATTACCGGAGAGTAAATTTGTTTAAATGCATGCAGAGATACTATGAGAATGTTCAAAGACATTAAACAAAGCATTAATCATTTTGACCAGTCTAACAATGGTCAAAATTAACCTGTAACATAAAAAACAGGGAAATTGAAAGTGCATGCTTGACAGAATTCATTATATAAGATACACCAGTGTTTTTAAAAAATGAATTTAAAGTTTTCAAAATTAAAATATTTTAAAACTGAGTGTCTATAAACATCGACTTTTTCTTTTTATAACTACAGTGATATTTGCTTCAATTTCACCCAACAAAAGTCATGAAGACTTCATTCCTTTCATTTTCCTCTATTCAGAAAATATGATTGTTAAGAGGAATAAAATTGAATTCAAAATTTAAAAAAAAAAAAATACTAGCAGACAATTTTACAAGGAGGTTTGTTGTATATCGCAAAATCGGATGAATTTTGATGGTGCTTGATATTTGGAAATCATCCATTAATCCAAAAATTTTAAATATGTGACACTTGAAAGGGAACAATATACTTACTTTTTTCCTATGTTTTCCCAAAAGAAAGAGACCCAGTACATAGACAACCTCCACCCTTTGTACAAGCTCTTCTGTGATAGTGAGGGCCTGCTGTGCTACCATTGGATGACCTTCTGAACCAGGCTCTGAAACACCTACATAATAAAACAAAACTGTCAGATAGGCAGACATTTTTAATCAAATGGCCTTAAAATTCAATCAACCAGATATCGAGCAAATGTACCACTCTCAAAATCTAGGGATATAAAACTTCTCTGCATAGAGAGATAAATGCAAACCATTGGGGGATTCCGACAACACTTAAGCAAACTGCTTCAGTTGGATTGATATAAAACTAAAGTTATGAGATAAATTGTCTACATATTTCATGACAGGTAGATTTTTTAATTATGAAAAGCTCTATAAAAATAGACAAAAATGCCAAAACACATAAAGGCTCCGATTGCAGAGAACAATAAAATCAAGAAAATGCCAGGAAGGAAAAAATCATAAAAATACACGAAGAAGATAAAAAATTATTAAAAGAAAGACAAAAATGTGAACAACTTTTATTTTTCTTTCTTTGAATAAAAAAAACGGAATAAAAAAAAACAACTAAGTTATAAGAAAAATCAGAACTGATACAATCATAACAATCTCTCCCGCAAGCCATCATAATTCACCAAGGTCAAAACACTGACATATTTATAAACTGAAGGAAAGACGGTCTAAAGGATAAATAAGAGACAAATCAACACATCAAAAAAGCTGTTGTGTAAACTATGCGGTTCTAAGAAACAAAATAGAATAGAGCTGAGATGTATCAACAAAAAGGCCTTCAACAATAACAAACAACAAAACCTCCTTCAAAAGTAGTTGACAAGTCTGTAATATACAATTTCTTACACAGGGATAGGGAAAGTTTCCTACTTAAAATTCTGTTGCTTTGCTTAAAGTTGTTGTTTTTTCTTTTTTTTGTTTTGTTGTTTTTTTGGGGGAGGGGGTTGAGTATTAAAAGTAAAATAAAAAAGAATGTGCGAAAGGGAAAATATTTACAACTAAACAGAACTGCAGATATCTTCCAGCCCTTCTGGTTGACACACAAAACTCATGACTTCCAATAAAATAACATACTTTTTGTGACATTGCTGTGCATTTCATATAGGTTTTTTTAGGCTCCAAACTTCAACAGTACATTAATTTTCTAGTTATTTATGCTACTTACCCCCAACAAACTCTTCAAAGTCATCAGGCATTTGAGGCTCATAAACTTCATCTGCCATCTGGTTATCAATCCATTCCATCCAGCAGTCCAGCTCACTGGGCATCCCCATATAACGAGGAGTATCTGAAGAAAAAATGACATTTTAGGAAAATAATATGAAGTAAAGCTTCTTGCATTACATTTCTTTTTGTAAAAATATCTCAAAGCAATCCATATAAAAAGGGATGGGTAGAGATGCATACAAATAACATTTCACAACTGTTGTAACTGTTTGCCATTATTTTATTTTGTTCCAGTCTTAACAAATCAGTGTAATGAAGATCAAAACTCGTATGCCCCTACAAAGTCTCTTATCAAACAAAGCATAGTACCTTTTTACACTTGCATGCTGCTTAGATCATTGGGCAGAAGTATAATTATCAGCATTCAGATAAAGCCACCAATTTGCATCAATAACCATAACTTCCAAACTTTTAGTCTATATTATGGAAAAATTCATATTTTTTAACATATTGTTTAAAAGATAGCAATTGTTGTATTAATTAATGTCCATTTGAAAAACATCAAGCATTGAAATAACATATTTAACAATGAAAAAATTCTCAAACAAAAATAAACATGGCATAAAATAATCAGTCAAGCGAAAGCAAAAACATGTAATCAGTGGTTAATTCTAAAATGAAAATATTGAAAATAAGAAGTTTGCTTACATTCTTTATTAATTGCAATCTGTACAAGACGAGGCAGAAGGTCAGGGATGCCTAAGAGCAGCTCTGGAAAACAGATCAGGGTATTTTGAAAAAATAATATTAATTCTTTTTTTCAAACGTAATAGTGTACAGAATAAAAAAAGATCTGCCATCTATGTATAGATTAACTCAATAAATATCAAGACATTTGATAACATATTGCACAAGAGAAATATCTTCAATTCATAAATCACTTAGGAGTTAATTAATAAGATGATATATCTTTTATAGTCCAAAAATATATATATATCTTGTTTTCCTGTTCAAGAACTTTGGATAATGAGAATAGCTATAACTTTTATTTCAAATAATATAGTGATAACAAAGGTGTTAGCACCTTTTAAGAACTCTCAATAATTGTCTTGATATAAGTTAATTTTTATCCCGAATTCCACAAAGAATGGATAAATAATCTTAAGTAAACTTGAAAACTTTTATTAAAATATATTCAATTTGAAAATCTACCTTGATTGATGTCTCTGAGGTTTACAAAACCTTTGCTTCGTTTCTGTTTGTTCTGAGCAAACACTGTAAAAATAAATATATAGACAGTTTTGTTAGCTTTTGAAATATATATGGGTGCATCTTTTTTAATTCTTCTTAAATCTTAAAATGCAAGATTTTTCAAATTTGGAATTTGGAGAAATATTTATATGTAAAAATGTAAAAAAAAACACATAAGTAAAAATGAAATGAAATAAAATCATACAATTGCTCTAAATCTTTATTTATTGATCAATTAAAAGCATTTAAGTACAAATAAATTTAGATATGGTACTTACACGATGACTTGTTCTCATAGATATCCAAGTCTGATATGGCCACAGCTAAAATGCGACAGAAGTTAGCCAACTGAGAATCATCCAAGCATCCGATGAGAGCTCGTAGATTTGCTACAGGGGACAATGTAAATATTGATTAAACCTCTGTTAAGTAAACTGTTCCCACAACATCTTTCTATAACTTAAGAATTCTAATGCTGCTAGAACTAAAGCGTCATGCAAGAAAAAAAAAAGACACTGTTGCACTTTTTTATTCAGGGAAACCGAACAAATCACTATCTAAAGATGTTGAAAAGCTATCAGAATGCAACATATTTTACATACTGATTTGATGCAGATCAAGGACTTCTCTCCTGTGCTGTAATATGTCTTCAATGAGCTGACATGCATTGACGAAGGTTAGTCTGCTGCCAAGCAATGTGAAGAGATAGTTCATTGTGTCGTCACAGGTGAGCTCCTCTGGCAAAGGCTTCTCTCCAACACACTAGACAAGAATAACAAAGAAATTTTTTAGTAAAATAATATCCAATAGCAATTTTTTTTTATCTCAAAGCTATGATATTTTTTTCTTTAACAGATTTTTCAATATGAAAAATTCAACTTTGAAATTTGAATACTAAGAGATTAGGATTCAATTTTTTTTATAACACTCTTTTCCTCCAAGTTTTACTTCAAAATTTAATATATCAAGACCATTAGATGAAAATGAAACACTAGATGATCTTTGAATTTGACAAATAAAATCTCTCTCAAAAACAAATAAAAAAAGGTTTAAAAATGAATTTTCAACAGTGGAGCCAGCGGCATTAAAATTAAATAGATCCAACACTGGTAATAAATTCATCCAACCAAGATGTTTTGGAGCCAACACGGCATAAATTAATCATCAGCTAGCATGTTTGATGTGCTTCCTTTGAGCTATTAGAAACCTTCCAACTTGTGAATCGGGTGCCTGCTATGCTATTGAGAGGAAAATTTAGGATGCATATTTGTGATTTTTTTTTTATGTACCTCTATAGTCTGCTGGTGTCAATATTTATCTCTTTTTACAATGAATGGATGTAACAGCATTTAAATACAATAATTATTGTATATTTTACTTCAGCCCGTAACAAATTTTTCACTAAAATATTCAATACAATGGGCTTAAAATTGTTGAATCAACTTTAAAAATAATACTTTGCATTTTCCATTTTTAGTAATTTTCCAAAAGTTACGCTAAACAGGCAAATGAGAGTTTTATATAGAATATATTAATGGTTGTAAGCAGGGAAGAAGAATAAACAAAGCCAAAAAACATTTTCAAGAAATAATACCAGAATGAACAGGATTTGAACCTCACAATGCGAGAAATGAAGAAAAAAAATCTTTTAAAATGATTGAATATTGCTGATCAAATTGGGCAGTTTCTTGTACATTTCAGATAAGAAGGCAGTTCAGGGGACGGATGACAACGCCTTTCAACTTTTTGTACAAATCACATAGAAAATCTTTGTCTTTTTCTTTTCACTACGGCATGTTTGCCAGCGCTCATTTCATTTCGCCTGGCCCTGATAGCTGCGACCAGGTGAAGTTTGGCCTGATTCACCTCGCCACCTCCTACGGCTAATTTTAAACTTTCCGCAACTAAGTGTTTTTATCAGTATTCATTCAAAACAAAATATCATTTTAGTTGTGTGGTCAAACTTCTAGTGATCAAAACATACTAAATAAGCTGTTTTAGATGTTTGTCAATGTTCAGAAATAAACATCTGTCTTAAAAATACCCCTTATAATGCTGCAACAAATATATTTTTTAATGTCGGCCTTTATTGAGTCACGGTGACACATAATTAGAAAATCATCAATAACTCTTGAAATGAGGCGAGATTGAGTTTTAAAAAAAAGAAGAAAGGTCCTACCTGACAACTTGTTTAAATTACGTCTGGATCATTCGATATACTTGGTAAATCCAGGTAACAGAATTATTCCACTTACTTATCTCATTTTAAAGCTCAGTTCAATAAATCGCAAATACGGTATAATAGTTAAGTAAGGATCTCACATGTATCAACATCAATTCACGAAATGTGCAAGATTACATTGATTCATCTGTAGCTTACATAAACCTCTCTCTCTGTCCATTTCCCCTCCTTCCGAATAGCACTAGACATGGCTGAACTTATAACATCGACTTTGATCATAATTAGATTGGAATGTGTGCTTTTCTAAACATTTTTTACCGCACAAGGCTGCGCCAGCGGTGCATGGGCACACTCCCTGGTAAAGCTGCTCTAACCTGTCAGATCAAATTACTCACAGGTGAAAGATCTACATCTGCCAGCTGTATGTTGCTAAAAACTTGTCTCCTAAGTATGGAGAAAGATTCAGCAGATCGCCCAAACTAAATTACTGCTCTGAGCGTTGGAACCAATTACAAACAGCCATGTTAACCAAAGCTGGAATAACTCTGTGATTATTATAGATTAAAAAGTCCTGCTGAGGGACCAAAAAATACTGATAATTAACTAGGGTAAATATAAAATTATAGGTTGTCCATCAGGATTTAAAGCCAATAAAGGAGCAAGAGAATTTTTCATAGACTTAAGAATAGCTTGACAGGAAAAATTCCTGCACACTACAAACTCATTTTCTGTTATATTGAGCAGTTCTGTTCTTTTATTTGTTGAAAAATTGTATACTTGCATATATTCAATTATTGAAACTAGAAATCGGTTTGCTAACATCCAAAATTAGGAACAAGGCTATGGGAACATTAGAGAATCAATACATCTTTTTCAGTATTATCCACTCCAAATGAAAAAATGCTATACAAAGACTCACCACTGTATTTAACTTGATGAGAATCTCGAGGATTAAACTTTTAATTCTCAATGCCCTTCTTGACTCTGTAACTAGAGCTGAAAGAAAAACATCTCTAGTCAATTAATCCAGGTCTTGCATGCAAATTTAACAATAGAGGCTACCCACTTATAAAAATGTCTTTTTTTTTTTTATAATACATTCTCTTTTGTAACCAATATTACAATTTTTGTAATGGTAACTATCACTATCAGATGTGGGTAAAATCAAAATAAACTACAAAATGTAGAGTCGTCTCAAACTTATGAATTTCAATATGTGTCACTAATTTCATATTAATTGCTTCAAGTAAGAAGAGAATAAGAAAGCTAAATACACTAATAATTGCTATAGCCTGTCCTTTTTTGCAATCATATTGAGAAAAAACATACCTTTTTTCTCAGCACGGCTGAGGGCTACTCTGGGAAATACAGTACCAGCCATGAGAAAACGCACCATTATCTGGTTAAAATAAATAACGCACACACACACAAGGTTATTATAACAAAAACTAAGCTAAGTAAATCAAATTTACAATTGCTGTACCTTATTTGGAACCTCAACTGATTCAGACTATATCATTTCTTTTTAAGTTTCTAAAATGATTGTGAAAATTAAACATATAATGATAAACTTTTCATTTGTAATTTTTTAGACAAGAGTGTTTTTGTTTTGTTTGGTTGTTTTTTGTTTGTTTTTTTGTTGTTTTTTTTTTTTTT